>DWNE01005706.1:0-13720 GCA_018249875.1 Cecropterus toxeus | reverse complement strand
GAAGTTGCTTACAAATGTCCATGGGCGGCAGTAACCACTTACCATCAGGTGGGCTGCTTGCTCGTTTGCCACTTCATTAATTCACTAATTCATTAATTCACTTCATTAATTAATTAATAAAAAATTTAAAAGTGATCTACAAAAAATATTTAATAAAGTTTTGAGTATTATCATTATTAACTTTTAATTAAAGTTCCGTCAGTAAAAAAGGAGAGGTACCCATTCTCATCAGATAATTTAAACGTTAGTTTGTGAGAGGAGTTTTTATGGAATCATGGAAAATTAAATATTTTGCTTAGATATTTTTGAATTAATATTCTATCCACCCGTTTAAGAAAATAGTGTTTATTTAGCTTGAGAAGATATTGCACGCCCCAATGTAAAAAAATATTTATTTAAAGCAATTATTTTCTTTAAATATTTAAATCTTGAAGCCAAAAAGTATATATTTTGCGTGAATATATGAACCCTTCTATCCATACTAATAATATCATGAATCCGAGACTATATATGTCTGCTACGCTTCCATGCCTAAACCACCGGACCGATTTTAATAATTTGGTACAGAGATAGAGTTGACTTTAAGAAAAGACATAGACTACCTTATATCGCGAAAAAAGGGGTTGAAAGGGTTAAAATAGGGCATGTATGTTTGTATGGAAGTTCGTCATTGTTAAAAATAAAACCATGAAACTGAACCTAATTTTTAAAAAACTTTGAGTAAGCCAATGAGTATCTAAAATGAAAAAAACTTCTATGTAATGAAAAAAAATACCTTCTATTCACCACTACTCTAATTAGGTATGTATTATTTAACTATTATAACAGGCATCAATAAAGCGTCTATTACTAAAACACCGACAGCCTAAAGGTATATTAAGGCGTGTTGTACAAAGTTTAAACATGCATTTGCACTTTGTCATTCCGTGTCGGTATTTGATGCACACGAAGCGTTCAAATACAAATGTTTGCTAAGTTTGGCACTGTACATCCAATCCTCACCAATTTTCCGTTTTTGATTACTGTAAAAACTTGATTTCTTTAATGCATTTGTAATTTATAATGGATTTTGCATGTAATGTATGTCTGTCGCCTTCAACAAACAGTACGCATTCTCGGGCTTAGCTTCTTACTTAACATCATAACCAAAATATACCTTCCGTAGCTTTAATGTCCTAATATAATTGACATAAGTTGTGCTTACACCTTTATGTTCAAAGACATTAAGCAAACCTGCATTCTGTAATTTTTAAGTGATTTTCACCGCCTACGAGCATTAACATTGTCCAAATAAATTTAAACTCCTTTATGAAACATATTTAAACGGAACTAACGATGAACATTTAATAATATACTAACAGCATTTTTATATATTAATTGTTTCATGTGCTACAAGTTTTACTTAAACTATAGTCCCTGTAATAATTCTCCTATGGAGCCCGTAAATATTAATCAGGGTTTCTGTGGGCGCCCTCCGTGACGGTATCTGTATTACATTACATTACCTGTTCCGCCCGCGGCCTCGCAGCCACGGCACTGAAGGGAAATTAGATTAACGAGGAGCGGTACAGGTACAATAAGATAAGTATCGATTTTACTGATATTATAGTTGACGACTCAAGATGGCGCATTTAGGAGGTTCAACAGTAACAAACTAATTTCTAGTTAGACGTAGGGGTGTTGTTCACGTTTACAAAGAGCACCTCGTATTTCATTTACATATTATCTGTACCTGTTAATATATTTTAGCTTTGGTAGCTTTGAATCTCTTCTACTATTAAAAGTATCTGTCCATTTCTTTTGTGTCATTACCTGAGATAAACTGAATATTCTGAGTAGGTACGTGTTTATCAATAGAATACAATTTACGTATTTGTATACCGACGGAAAGTTTCCCGATGAAAGATAACAGAATACATAAAAAATGTTCCTCTGCTCTACTTACCAAATTACTATAAGGACGACATTTTTAACCGATTTCAAAAAGGTGGAGGTACTCAATTCGAGTGTATTTTTGTTTGTGTTTGATACCTCGAAACTCTCAACCAAGTGAATGAATTTTGACAATGTTTCTCGTTTGGTCCCATTTTAATTTGCTTCAGACTCGGACTTCGGGCTATGTACTATGCACCTACTCTAAAAAATCAACATATATATATATATTTTTTTTGTTGACATTGAAGTCGGTTTCCATTTTTTGTAATGTTTTTTTCTGAAAGTCGTTATTAATAGAAGCCAGTTAAGCAGAGTGATCGGTTTATGAAGATAGCATACTAATAAACTATCTATTTTAAAGAATTTTTGAAGTGACAATATTTTAGCGGTGTCAATAAATTTTATCCGTAGGGGGTAAAGTTATGAGGACGGAACGTTTGTTTCACCAACATGCTAATTTTTACTTACTATACCGTTAAAAAAATACATACAAAACATACTACTATATTATTATATTACTTACTATACCTACTCATAGCTACATACATATGTACGATAATGTATACCTTACTATTATTAAAAAGGCGAAAGATTGTAAGGTTAGGTGCACCCATGTACCTATGTATGTAGCTCAATCACATGTCATCAAGGTCATGGCGGTTCGGGTATTGGTTATGGTTGTTTGTGGTAACGGTTAGAGAATGTCGTAGTTTACTTTTGGTTTAGTTGTTCTGTGCTATGTTTGATTGCCTATTTATTTTTTCTATAAGACATGCTCTACCTATTGTTATTATAATGAATCATTAGGTAACAATATCACTAACGTATAAACGCTAACATGTTGCCTGCAGTTCCGCTGAATTATTAGACGGATATCGGTTATCCGTTACCTGCATAAACAACGTGAACCGATGCGGGTGGAATAATAAGCCGACATAAACAGAATTCGGAAATAATCGTGCAACGCACCCTATATTTCACTACGCTACATAGGTACATAATGTGTAAGCGAAATATTCGGTTATTTCTGCATCGTTTCGACATAATTAGGTTATTTTGGTGGGGTAACAGATGTATGTAACAAGATAGCTTCATCATTGGTTTATAAATGTATCCAATTTAAAAGAGCGATAAAATAGTTAATGAAATAGTTTTTTTTTTTTTAATTTATTGAGCTAATATTTACGCCGCGGAGGTAGTTTTACTGTCTCATCAGTTTTAAATCATAATTATGACAGTACTGTCGTATTGCCTACACTAGCCGCCTACATACTTGGTTTTCAACGTATCAATTGTAATACGATAATTAAAACAAAGCAGATTATAAGGCGGCTCATAAGCAAAATGCCGACACTACTTACAAAGGTTTATTATTATTATATTGCTTTTAAAATATTGTGACTATTAATTATTATTTATTGAATATAAAATGTTACTTTCGTGTTCTAGGCACGGTTTTTGAAAAGCATTCGGTATATCAAAGCATGGCTTTTATAAACTTTAAAATAAACTCTCCTAAACAATATTTAAGAATACAAATGTAAGATAATTAAAGAAACAAATTGGAAATTGACATTAGATTTTGTTACGTTTCTGTTCGTCTGCGGTTTGTGAGCCGCCTTGGTTCTTAAGCCTACTATTATCGTTTGTAAGCCGCATGCTGGTTGAGCATAAACTGTCGTAAAATACGAAGTAAGAGCTAAACATAGTCAACTCGTGTTCGGTGGAGGCTTAAATAATAGGTTACAACAACGGACCAGCCCCGCCATTTTTGTTCATAGTAGAACCATTTTTAAAGTTACACGTTGTTATTAAATGCGTTTTAACTTAAATCATAGGACTGCCTGCTGTATCGCTCGTAATTAAAAAAAATTCGTGACACACATACATCTGTTTTACGCACTTAAATATATTTGACACTTTAAATACACGTTTTTATAACATACAGGCGATGCCAGAAATTCGTGCAGTTTTTCAAGATAATAATTAGGTCCTATGCTATTTCAGACTATAAATAATCTATGTCTGTTACAAAATACCTCCAGATCCGTTAACTGGTTCTGGCGTGAATGATTAACAAACATCCATCCACCCATTTATTTTCACTAACTTTCGGGTTTATAATTAAGATAAAATATTTATAAGCTCTAAGCTATGATTAGTAGGATAAGATGTGAGAGAGATTATACGATTGACTCAACAATATTTTAGAATCTGTTTAGGTTCATTGTAAGTCGTTAGTTGTCAGTTGACGTCGTAACTCATCTGTGATTAATCTGTCTTTAACGAAAGATAATTAGCATAACATGAACCATATTTCACTTTTTTATAAATATGACGTAGCAAACGAGCATGCAGCCCACCTGTGGGCGGCAGTAACCACTTACCATAAGTGGTTACTGCCGCACATGCACATTCGAACCACAAATGCGTTGCTACTTTCGACAACTGAGATGGTCGCTTAATATAAAAGTGTCACTTGACAATAAGTGGGTGTTGCAAAAAGTAATTATAAACAAACAATAGAGGCGTTATCTAAGATCGCATAATATATCAGCGACCGATGATAAGGTAATAGTTTTGTTTGTTAACTATATAATTTAAATTAGTAATTTTGATTACCATTTCAGAAATCAAAATCTATATACTTAATAAAGTATTAGGTATTGATGTACATAATAGAATATATCTTTCAATAACTTCTAATGGCTTGATATACATTTTATCTTTTTTCATCGGCGTCATTTTTATTTCAAACACCATTCCCATATAACGTCGACATATTGAAACAAATGTGATTCCATTCAAAACATTTAAATTAGTTTTCTTTCAACACAAAGACAACAAGAAAAACCCTCCATGAAATAAACATGCTCTTAACTTTTCTTGTTTATTTTTCTCATTCGACAAAGCTTAACATTGTCGTTTCAAGTTTTGAACGTGTATGAAATACGGTAAACGTTCTTCATGTAACATTCTCTACACAGCGAAAGCTTTTAATATTGCGTGTATAAACAAAACACAAAAGCCTATCAAAACTTTCCGTTGAAACATTCCGTTTTATTTACGCGGTTTTCAAAAAGCAAATACTTGTTACGAATAGATATTTTCTCATGGCCCCAGAAAAATGGAATTTGTTTAATTTTGTTTTAGGATATTGCTCCTGGGAACTAGAGGTATTTTTTAGCATTACGTAGAATATGATTACTCAAATTACATTGTACTTATACTTAAAATCCTCGGTACGGATTTATACATTGAGAGTGAAGTTTATAGTTCGCTATGTTGGCCTAGTGCAGGAAAATAGACTCTACAAAGTTATAAAAGTAGAATTATTCAAGCTGGTACCATCTTCACCCTTTTACGCCATAGAGCTACTGCTCTAGCATTACCAATCTTCTCTTCTCTTTATAATCTTTATAGTGCCATCTGAGTCCTGAGCAAGATCAAGATGTCTGTGACTGATTGCAGATCGATCAATTGTATTAGAGATCAATTACATATTATCCAAGGATATTAATGATCCAATTAGTTACTTACCAAGCAGAATGCTTACGAAGTCAATACCTGAGTACAGGTATAAACAGTTCAGAAAAGTGTGGAGTTATGTTTTATTTGAGGCGACTGGTTCTAAATCGAAACTTACTATCTGGTGGACAGCGTGCTCGTTTGCTATTTAAATATTATAAAAAATATATGATAAACAATTATCTACTTAATTCAGTAGTCAGTTATTCGACCACGTTTCACCTTCGCGTGTTTTACGAATACTGTAAATGTATTCCTCAGATCAGATATGATAGTCTGGGGCTCGCCCGCCTGGAAAAGTTAGCATCAATATATAGACCTGATTCAGAATAACGTTATTACCATGATAAACTTTCGGGATGGCTGCCCCATTTACCGTACATTTTATACACATTTATGTACACTATTTGTATAAACTGCTACACAACGTAAACGAGTTGTCGTTACCTGATAATCTTTTGTAGTAAATAGTAAAAAAGCGAAGCTCTATAACCCTGGTTTTGTTCTATCCATTCATGTTACTAACTTGACGTATAAATAAAAATCTATAAATGTAGTTGATTGTACAAACTGTCCCTTAGTTGGCCGTATGACTGTGCGCTTCTTGTTACAATTAAATAGAAAGTGTTGTACATAACGCGTTCGCACTGTGTTAATACTGTCACCAGTGTTACTTTATGTTAGCATCACGGAGATATAAACATTTAAATACGACTTTCATTCTGGCACTCACATTGCCGAAAATATAAAGAAAATGCAAACTCCGGTCGCCAGGGTGCAGTTATTCGTTAAACTTAGCTACGTAGGTATTAACATTTTTAATCTAAGCTGCACCTCGAAAGCTCATAAAAACGCAATTCGTGCTATTCAGAGAGCTGCAGTAACACTGCGCAATGCTTACACTAACACTGGGATGCATACCTAACTAGACTTAATTGTCTTGTAGGGGAGCTTCTAGCTTTCAGCCCTTATGTCGGTACGATACGGTTTTATGGCGGGAATATAAATAAATTATATGTTTTGTGCATATTTCTTAAGTACGCTTTAAAATTATAAATATATAGAACAAATAAAGAAGTGAAAACGTTGAGACTAAGTGTCAACGTTTCCTCTTCTTTATATATTTTCTATTGATACTACATTTTTCAAACAGAGTACAAACAACTACTTTTGGTGTATTTTCACTTTCTACCATTTTTTTAAAAGCAGAAACTTGGGAAACTGTTATTGTATTTAACGAACTTTTAACATACGACAAAATGGTTTTTAGAAGGGAAAGTAATTAATGTTTTATACAATCATACAATCTTATCAAAATCTGACCTTTGTATAAACATTCTCGACACCAAGCGACTCAAAGCTAAACTAATTTTAAGTAGTTATTTTTCAAAACAATGACTGGCGTATATGTAATCAGATAAAACTGTTGTATTCGAAAACAATAGCGAATGACTCGAATTTCAAAAGACGATGTCAAATATATGTGTTTTATAAACCTACAGTGTTTCATCTACAGTGAAAGTATTTTATTTTGGTTATGCTGTCTCGAAATATGTAAGAAATTATCCAAAATTAAGCCAAAAATGTGTTATGTATTAAAATTGAATCACACCGGGACACCGCACTACACCAACGAAACAACAATGATTACGTGTGCTTTACAATTAGCCTCCGAGCTTACGTCGAGCGTATTATGTGCCATTCCATTTGTTTCTCCCTCAAGCTGAGAGGCAGTTCCTTCCTGCAGCCGTAACATTCGTTCTATCTATATTAAAAATCTAATGAAACAGAAATAATTTTCGTAACGTGTTTGAGCGTAAATGTTTCTGAACTTTGTTATAAGACACGGCATGAGGTAGCTGTATAAGGTAGGTAAGTATGTAAGTAACGCGAGATTCGTGCGGTTTTTATTTTCTCGTTGGTGAATGAGACCAGGCTTTTACACATTTAAATCTTTGAACATAATATATTTTAAGGCATGAAACCTCGAAGCTTACTATCCTACTAACATTATAAAGTGAAGTTTGTGAAAATGTATGTATGTTTGTTACTCTTTCACGCGAGAACTACTGGTTGGATTTTGCTGTTGGATACTCAAATAGCTTATTATCTGGAGTAACACACAGCATAGTCATTACAGCCATAATCGTGACCTAAAAGAGTAAAAATGTGGGAATGCTAGTATCCTGTATTATTTTTTTATGTTTCTTACCAGTTCGTAAGTAGCCACCATCGCAATAATATTACATTATTTTTGTATATAATTCTTCTGATGGTAAAAAGCCACTGTCGCACTGGAAGAATGTAGTCGACTGTAGACATGTAGGTCAGCCACAGATTTAATTCAAACTAAGTGATTATGAGTCTCTTATCCAAATATAAATTAGTGTACGACGAGTACAAAGGGAAGGTTATTTAATATCTCCCGTTCTTATAATTTCAAGGAGGAGAGGCGTCATGAGACTAGTGATGCATTGCCACGGGCCGTAAATCACTCGAGCTGTAAATATCGTCAGTCATCAAGTTTCTGGTTACCGATCTTAAGATACCTTTATCTTATTATTATTATATAAATAAATTGTGAGTATACAGTAAGCTTATGTTGTACAAACATGACAGTGTAGATTCAATAATTCGTGGGTATCCCGCGGGAAATATCGCGCGGCGCCGTCCGCGTCTTGTTGCAGAGTAAATACGGAATGTGGATACAGACGCGACAATCAAATATGCTCGGGAACACGTTACGTGTGAAATATTAAAGTACCACTCGCGACACTTTTCAAATTTTGTTTTCCCATTTTTAAAATCTTGAATTTCATGAAACTATACATCTTCAGCATGTATAGTTTTGTTGAAAGGAAGGATAATAATTTCAAAGTTAACTAACGTGAAGTTAAGTTAATTAATCGTTAAGTTAATTAACGTGAGTTTATAATAACATGAACAGCAACATACATATAACAATATATTAACATTTATGTAAAAATTGAACTCTTTCTTTTTGTCCACAAAGTAACTTCTAGCGGACGTCTTATAAAATTTAGCGTGACGCTACGTCGATGTAATAAGACGGTTGAAACCATAGATCATACGTCATACTAAGTTAAGTTGTTCAGGGATTACGAGGGAATCAATTAGCTCAGATAAAAATACGAACTTGTATTTCGACTAATTCGTCTAGTCATTTAATTGTTTAATAGAACCTTGCTGAAGCTTAAAGCGACAACTTTTGACATTACCATGTTGTAATAGGTATAGATTTTAACATAGAAATTTAATTTAAAACGTTCGAAAAAGAGCAATTTAGAAAATAAAGGGATACGAACAGAAGTGTATGTGAGCAAGTGTGAAGGCTTCGCTGAACAGTTTCAATAATTCGTATCAGGATCAAAACATCAACACTGATTCAATAGCGCGCGTCTCTCGGGAAATATATTTCGTTCGTCCTCAGGCTTGTTACCTCGCCGCTAAACATAAATATGATAAGTGAGTGACAAGTGTTTTATATTCTGCCTCAAATGGTTCGTACCAGTTCTTTGTGGTTATATTCGATAAGGAATATATAAATATTCATCAGCTATTCATTTATATTAAGTTACAGAATGAGTTACAAAACTTACATTGAATTTTGTTATGATTTAAAATAATATAGACACATTCAAGATATAGAAATTTGAATAAAAGGAAGGTATTTTACCGAGGAGAAAATGAATGGCGGTTTTGCACTATGTCTCCTTTGGGCGCATCCATTGTGGCTAATTTGAGTAATTTGTAATACGTGGTTAGAAATTACAAATTACTCAAATTAGGCACAATCTCTGGAAACAAACATGACATTATTTTTGTGAAAATTAAACATTTCCCATTTTATCTACGAGTAATTTTGTTAAGTCCTAAAGGTCGTTGTTCTTCCCCGAATTTTATCCCACTTATCTGGAACAACGTATCCGAAATGAGATTTCAGGGCTCGGAATTAAATATAAACAAGCTCGCTTAACGAGCTGCAATCTCGGGATTAGGTTCCGTTGTTAGTATTTCATATGACGGCACGTAACGTGATAACGGGGAATTGGATATGATATACCTGAGCCACGAGCAATCAACTGTTCTGTGCCCTGCTTTGTTTGGAGTTTCAATAAAGGGGTCAAGCTCCAATACAATCTCTATTAGTATGAACTACATAACTTTTTAACGGACGAATTTTTTTTAGTATATAAAATTTAGGTTACAAGTTAGTATCTTAAATTCATACATGTTTCAACTACAGCGTTAGAAACTTAAGTTCAAAATATTATAATCGTACAGGGTATATTTCCTAAAGTATACTTTATTTAAACTACCACGACTAAGCTGTTAAAGTTTCAATTAAAGTATTTTATTAATCGAAACAAAACATGAAAAATAAGCAGCATAATCTAATACCGAATCTTTGCGAACAGCTGCTTTTCATGACAAGGTAATTATACAACTTTAAACCGTTTTACATAACAGGGAAGGAAATATAAATAATCAATTGTCTCTCGAGTGAAAGTAACTCGTATCTAAGTAATTTTAGAAATACTCTAGTATAGATTACTTGTGTTCATAAACATAAACTTGCTCATAACCGAAATGGACTAGTATGTCTTCGGAATAGCGAATAAAAACCATCTATCGGTCATCGATCCATTTCCCGACCACGTCTGACGTATCTTAACTTTATAGATCAATCATGACGTAACGAACCACAGAGCTGTGCGCTTCACTGTCTTTAGAGTTATTAAATTGTCTTCTAATAGTTTCCAGAATCCGAAGTCTTAATGGAGATACCTGTCTTTGATTGATTCAAACAATTAATATTATAGAGTTTGTGAAGATTAATTTTATTAGCTCATTGTGTCTCAAACGAATCCCGGTGAGGCGGCAACGATAAATTAGCGAAATTAAACTTTAAAGTCTATTGAATATCCTCATTTTTAATTCTGTTATATATAACGTATAACTGTATAACGGGTTGTCATTAATAAAGAAGAGATTTTAGCGTGTTTCACACCCGTCTTGCTCGACTGGAGAGAAACAATTACCTATCAGAAGATTGAACCCGATCATTATTTGTATAAAAAACAAAGTATCCTACTTTTTGTTATTTAATTAGTTTTATATGGCTCTGTTATTTAAGAGCACTTGTTTAAGGTAACTTCAAAAGCACAAACATAGTCAAAATTAATATAATTAATAATAATAAATAAACATAGTAGTAATAAATATAATGTACTTGTTACCAGTATAAAATTCAGTTTTTTTTTGAGTTATAATAAAATAGGTTGTACGCAAATTGAATAAAATAATTGTTATATTAAGTAAATTCTGGGAATAAGCACACTTTTGAGTTCGTTAAAATAGCCAAGAGATGTAAATTATTCCCATGCTAATCAGAGCGTGCCTCATTTTCTACTCATTTGAATCGGCATCTATGTATGTTGTAAATTTGAAGGGTATAATTCTTGTTAAATTCACTTTTGAGAGCGGCGCTTAGGCTGTGTAATTATATAAGCGACTTATAAACAAGCGTTGATCCTCGGGTTAAATCACTGGTAAAAAAATTACTATATTTTTGTTTTGTTTAATTAATTTCTTACAATTTTTATTCATCATCATTTATTTTAACTATTTCACTACTGCAGTGAAACAGCTATAATGAAAGATCGTTTTTATTAAAGATCATTAGGAGATTGTCTCCGCCTATCAAAAACCTAGTGAAAATCAAAGCTCCTTGAGCACCTCATCATAAGTTATCATAATCATAGTTATTGTATCAACGAAAACTCCCGACGAGAAAGACCCATAACTTATTATATTTATTCAGCAGCTTAGTTGTTACTGATCCACTTTAATAAAGAAAAGTAATATGAAGAAAATATTATTTTCTCCAGGTGGGTTGTCAGTCCGAGAATTTTGGATTCCGGAACAATAATTAACTACACGCAGAAGAACACTAAATACAAGAATCGAGCAATATACTTGCCAGTCTTTACGAGCAGAGAGTTTACGAGTTCCTCAGAACGATAAGCTGTTAAATTGCCACAGAACAAGTCTTGAGATTTAGTGGAAATTTTATGAGCTTAGTGAAGCTCAAGTGGTTCATACGGTGTAATAAAAGTCAAAGACTTTATTTCCATAAGGTTTAATACTTCCTTAATAAATTTTGTATTATAAATTTATTGTTAGGGCATTTTTATTTTCAGCGAACGCTTTTCGTCAATTTGCATAGATTTAAATCTTCTAGCACTCTTCAAGCAGCTATCATAAGTCAGGTCCAAAATATACAAGGTTCATTTAAAAACAGAAAAATATCTCAAAAATATAAATAATATAAATATAAATAATCCCAAAAATATAGTAATATTTTAAAATTAAATTAAGGTAGAATTTTTACTTTGTGGAAATTGCAATATAACAATTACCAAAATTGTCAACAAAGTAAAAACAGTTGCTGTGATAATCGACTCTACAAAGTCATAGTATGACTTTGTAGAGTATTATGGATCAACAGGATTCAGTGGTCCTTATATTGCAGCTATAAATGATACCACAGTAACTATGATATATCTTTAGGGAGTGTGACTACGTCCGAGACATTAAAACTTTCTGGCTGAATGGGAAGTAGTATCCGCGTGACGGAGGCAAATCTGCTAAATATTTATAAGCGACAACACTCACGTAACATTATTTTGTCCAAGTTCCCCAAGTTTCCAAGTTTTACAACTTTTTCATAGACGTACATGAAGAATATTGTGTCGTTTTGTGGATTCTTTGGATTCACTAGTATTTTAACAGTAAATGTGGAAAAGGATACAAGCTAAACATTCTCGTCCTTTGTACTTCATAGCAACAGTTACACAGAACATTACTAGCGCAGCAGTTTTGTTACCTTATTTGTGTATACATTTAAAATTACCTTTACAGAAATTAGCGCCAGGTGGTAGAACCAATGTAGTTCGACCGGGGAAGTACCACCGCCACACCTATTTCTAGCGTGAAGCAGTTCTTGCGTTTCGGTGGAAGGGTGAGGTTGCCGGTTCACTTTTATATGAGGCGACCATCTTAGTCCTCGGGAGTAGCAACGCATCTATAATAGACTTTATATAGAACCCCTGTTCTATGTGAAATTGCTTACAAATGTGTCATGGGCGGCAGTAACCACTTACCAACAGGTGGGCTGCTTGCTCGTTTGTTACTTCATATTTAAAAAAAAATGTATATATTACCACTCATACGTGTCATATTTATTTATAACCTCACCTTATTGTGCAACCTAGTAGCAACTCTTCTGTGGCCTCAGATAAAACTACAATTCTATTTAATGTCGATAACAGATGTTCACAAGTAAAAGCGACTTCCCTTCAGATCTACTTTACAGTTACTCCCAACTTCATTTTCATAACAGAAAAGAAGAAACTTCTTACAATTTCGATATGCGGGTTCGAGATCCTCTGAGTATATCTCGAGCGGCGCGGAACAGGAAAGCTGCTAAATATTCATGAAGATACTCCATGGAGCGGTGTTTTTTTCGTATTTTACCTCCTGACTTGTTAATCACTTCGCTCGTCTATAAATTCATCTTCGTCTTTAAATTTGGTTAAGTGTTGCCGTTTCTTTTTCCAGACAATAAATAGGCTGTGAAAGCTTGAGTTGTCACAGTTTTATGATCCAAAGACTTGACGAGCTTATTTTTATGAGCTTACGAGTAAATATCTTTTAATTTACTGAAATATTTACCGGATGTGCTCATTTATTCCCGTAGCAATTATATATTTTTTGTTTATATATTCAGTATGGAACATCACATTTTCAGCATATTTAATTTTTCCGCTAAATAGAGTACAATTTCATTATCATCATTGAACTCCAATATATATGATTCGTTTGAAATGCGCTGCAAAGCATTTAAGAGTAAATAATAACGGTACACTGCTGATTCCCATGTTGCTTGGCCACGTTTAGGTAGCATTATTCTACCAACATACCTATAAGGGTTATTATATTGACACTAGCAAACTCGTGCCTACTTCGTTGGACATTAAAAACAATTGATTTATTTGTTTGCATGCCAATTTGACAAAACATACATAGACAGGGCATACATTACCGCGTTTGAAGTAAATGTAAAATGGCTATTTCATTATTTCTACCCATAAAATCTGATACTATGTTTCATAGAGCTTGCTTAAAAATTGGCGTACTTTCGTACAAATTTTTAACCCCTATTTAACCTCTA
>DWNE01005705.1:0-13722 GCA_018249875.1 Cecropterus toxeus | reverse complement strand
ATTCCAAATATTTTGTATGTTTTTATAGTGGTTCCCATGTCTACCTACTTATTCTTATATCTACCTTTTGCTAAAAATATATATAGTTATCTCATAATCAACTATATATAAAGCTTTTTATACATATCTTCCTTCGACTTTTATAATTAAATAACTAATAACTATGAATCTAACACGTGCAACATTTTTAGCATTTTAATTGTAATATAATTATTGTAATAATGAAAATGTCAGTTATATAGTGAAATGCTACTACCTGTAACTTTACGTGTGAAAATCCCATTTAACGTTTAATAGGTTTTAAAATTTGTCTGTACACAGAAACATCGACAAAACGTGATTTGAAAAGGTTAGAATTGCATTTATTATCTCAATTTACATATAAACTAATTATCATTTATACGAAGGAGGCACCACCGCCACACCTATTTCTGCCTAATAACACACGCTTTCTACACTCATAGCGCTAAACTAGGATTTTCTCCTATGTCGTGGGTGCCATGGACACACAAAGACTAATATACAAACACCCAGACCCTGAACAGATATCTAAACTCATCATTCATATTTCTGTTCGGCCAGGAATTGAACCCGTTTGAAATGTCGTGGGCGGCACTGGCCACTTACCATCAGATGAACTGCATGCTCGTTTGCTACTTCAAGATTTTACAATAAATCAAAATATCATGTTATAAGAAAGAAAATATCAGTACCTAACTTCAAATGTCAATTCTGAAAGAATCACAGGGTACTCAGAAAGAAAGAGAAAATTGTAATAAAAATTTATTAACTAAATACTCATTCACATGTCCCCATCATCAGAATCCTCGATATCGGCGAGGGCTTGCTTTGCCAAGTTCTCAGCAGCGCTCGCCACTTCGCGGGGCACCAGTTGATGACGTCCATTGGTGTCCTTCGACACCCATGAGAGCTCCAACTCGAACTGCTTGTCTTTGAGTTCGTCGTGTACTAAGTAAATACTGAAAAGTAACAATATGGATAATCAACATAATGAAAGTGAGGTTTGGAACTTTTGGGAAGTAAAGACCCGCATGTGCCGCATAAGATACGGATACTGGGATAAGTCTGGGTTTTATCATGTAAAAAATCATCTGGCCGGGAATCGAACCCGGCACCCACTGCGCGTCTTGCGGGTATGATGACCGCTCCGCTACACGGGTCGTCAACTACAAATTCTATGAAAACATGCATAAAGTATTAAGTTAAATTAGCTAAAAGTTAGCCAAGGCAAAATATACACCCTAGTCCAATCCGCCATACGGCTCACTGCCTAGTACACACAATTAGTACACACAATTACTACAACAACTACACAGGCTTTAAAAATACTAACGCACGTTTCTAGATTTTAAACAAAGAGGATAAACTTCAGCCCAATCCTAGAGAAGAGCGTCTCGAAAGGAGATCCAACGGCGGCATAACCACAGTACAATTCGAAAGCATACCTGTGGTCTCCTCTATTGTCATAGAATAGAACACTGTGGGATTTCAGCCGATAAGAGTCCAGCATAATACCCCGTCAGCCCCGTTAGAGAAGGGAATATGGTGGAATTCCCCAAGTAAAAATAGATAAAACAAATTATAGCATTTGCAGGCTATATTGAAATTTTGTATTGTGTAAATATTGTAAAATTGTCATTATCGGTTGATTCCTTGATAAGAATAAAAATGTGCAATGTTACCATACCAATAAATAAATATTGCGCTTTATAAAATACTCACATTCTGGCTGCTTCCTTTACTAGATCCTTAACGTTGAGGTCAGCAAGTTTAAGTTTTTCTATTTCAGTCTTTGCTGCCTGCTTGGCTTTGCCCACTGCGCACCCAAAGTATGACTGGAATTATCAAATACAATTTGTATTATTGAAAATTAGTACATTATTAGGTGATTGTTTGTGGTGTTCATTGACATTAAATACAATGTAATATAAATAATTTATAAAATGGTTACATGGTTTATTAGTGCGTGTCATAAAATAAACTTATTGACCCAAATTTATTGTTCTATCTTTCGTATTAGGCTCTGCGATGATTAGTCAAACTGAGCCCTTTGACTTTTCCACAAAAATCTGAATTTAATTTCTTTTCATCTATTATATATTAATCTCAGAAACCAGTGAGATCGGTTGGTTTAAACTATGTTTTGATTTTTTGAATATTAAATTTTGTATCACTATGATAGGAATTAGGAATTTACTGTTATTATTAATTTAATTCTTCATACCAAAACCCGAGCCATTCAACTGATGTCATATTATCTGTATGACATGACTTTAAATTGTAACAAGTTTTGTAATATGGATTTTAATGAAATAAACATTACCTGAACTGTAAATACATGTAACTCCATTTAATTAAATGTAAGTTATGATTTGTGGTACAATTTCAAATGCACAGATTAACAGACAATTAAAAAAGAAAAAAATAACAACAAATCAAAGCGGGCTGCAGTATTAATTCAACTTTGCTTACTGTTAATAGATGGTGTTATTTTCCTTACGTTATATATTTAGTCCCTATTGCAATCTTATATATTATATATATTACTTGTATGAACATGAGGTTTCACATCTGCCAGGTGTCCCATGATGGCGATTTATTTATTGACCATGTATAGATATATATAAGTATGCAAGTTATACTTAGAAATACTTACAAATGAAACCCCACTAGGATCAAGCATGTACATCTGAGGTCCGTCATGTTCTGACCAGGTTCCCATGACAACAGAGCAGCCATATGGACGGACAGCACTGTACAGTGTGTATGCGTGCATGTACATAGATACACGCTCGTTTAAATATTTAAGTGGCACTGGGATGCCATACTGCGATCTGTAGTTTGATGCTTCAGAGCGGGCTGTCTCCACAATCTGTCTTGCGTCTGAGATGAGTCCTGCCACCGCCTGTAAGGGAAAATACAAAATTTATATAAGTTGTATCAATTATATCAATGTTGTTCACAATACAATTGCTACACATAATAAGTTTGGTGTGGGAATAAATTTGTAGCATTTTATGAGAGATACACAACACTGATGTATTTGAAATAAAATAAAATATACTTGTGACTAAAAATATTGTCTATCGTTTGTTGTCCGTCAAAACAATGCCTCATTTTCGGAGACAATCCATGTACCAATTTTTACCAATGTTTACATTCTTCATAGGAAGTAAATTTGCTCAGTGACAAACCATTACCCATCAATCAGAACTAGTGATAATACGAAGGAGCAATATCTGGAAGAAAGGGCGGGTGGGTTAGAACTTCCCATTTTAGTGTTCGCAGTTAACCTTTCTGGTTTTGAGATGTACCTTTTACTCTGACTGTTTCTGCTTTAACTAACACGCCAAGTGTACACAATATATTCAATATCTTACCATCCCAACATGTTCGTCAACGTGAAATATCCTTTTATTAGCACCGGGCTCATACAACTTCGATGTTACGAGTTTTTCAACTGCAAACACAACTCCATCCTTTCCTCGCAAACCAATGACAGTTCCAGAGTTTTCGACAGCTTTTCCCGCATATTCCACTTGGAATACCCGTCCATCAGGCGAAAATTGGGAAGCGGAGAGATCATACTGAAATACATCAATGACGATAAGTGAATAAGCATATTTGAAGAATTATAACCTCACAATACTGCAAATGTTGTTTAAATTCCTCAATAATACAATAGTGCGCTATAAAACGCACATATTATTGCATTTAAAGTACAAATTAGAAAGATTTTATTTAAAATCTATGCAAAAATCATCAGTAACTGAACAAAGTTATCCCGGTATAGTAAAATATTTAAATACTTACTCCTGTTCCGATTGAACTCATTATAGGATTGGATTATATTAATCTTGATTATATGTTTAAGTAAACGCACAACATACACTGTAAATTATTGACTCGTTTATTTTATTATTTCAAAATGTTACCTAGTCAATCGCTTGGGTATAATAAAATGACGATGACAAGCAACTCGAAACTCTACACAGATTATTATAATATCCACAGACTACTTATAACAGCATAAACGTGACATAAGTAATATCTACATTTAAAATTTTACATGAAGTTTTACTCAGTACGAAACTGAAACTTAGGAATCTAAATAAAATAATTGAAATTTTTATCCTTTAATTTTAAAACTATTACTAATGATTAGTATTGAAATGTTTCGCAAGATGGCATTGTAAATCAAGTTTCTTTTAACTAAGTCAGTTGAAGCCAGTTGAAGTTTGAAACCAGTAATGATGTAGTTCAACGTATTAATGCTAGATGGCGTATTTCTTCATTTAAATTAATACAAGATTAATGTCAACTAAAATGAATAAAACTACCTATTAGCATTTCCTTAATTTAAAATGCGAACTATAAATATTAATAACGTGTAAAGTTATTTAACAACAATAATGAAAGAAACCCGTTTTAATATATTATGTTATTGTGCGTCAGAGCCATTTTTAAATAGTGAATGTGGCTGGTCATACTAAGCTTTTTTAATCGAGGTGGAAAAAACGATGTGCGTTCTAACTATCTTCAACCTAGTACACATATATTCAATATATTTTTTAATAGTTTGATCGCCTTCATTTTTACTGTTATTCAGTTTTATAGCACGTGTTGTTACTCTTTTTTATAGTTTCTAAAATATTTTTGTTGCACTTAGTATTCCAAATAATCGCAGGAAACTCGTGAAGTTGATGAATTTTGATGAAATAAAGTTAATGTGACATTCCTACTCCCAAATAAAACCGCGCTCGCTCGCGCTGTCGTTACCGCAGGCATAGCAATGAGACAAGTCCCAATCTGGCACCCGCGAACATGTGAGCACTTTCGCCGAACATTTCGCTGCTAAATTTAATATTCTGTATTTGATAGCCAGCAAAGTCAATATTCGTGGCATCTTTGTAAGAAATCGTCACTATATCATAATTATATAAATCGTAGGTAAGAAAACCATTCTCTCAACCAAACTCTTTATAATCTTTGTATAGGTAAGAGCATCTGTATACGTGCGAGATTCGAGCAAACTTATTATAAAACATTGAGAAATGTTAACTACATCAAATATCTACGTAGGTATATTACATAGATTTACTTGACTGTCTTGATACAAGTTTTACCGTCAGATGTGTAGTGCAGGTACATAAAAGTGTACTTGTGATTAATAGTCATAAGAGGTGACTAAAGGCGACGAAGGAAGAAAGGAAGGAAGGGTAGCGGTATTTGTGGTCAAATGTCGTCGTAATTCAGAGGAACAGAGGAAAAGAGAGGTAAAAATCTCATATAATCCAGCGTCGCTTCCGCGGCGTCGATAACCTTCGAAGGTTTGCCCTAGAAAAAAATGGCCAAATGCAAATAGGACTCGCGCACCAAGAGATTAAAAATACAGTAAAAAATATTCGCATATGCTGTAACAATTACATTTCTTACAAAACGTAAATAAATAAGTTTTCAATTTACCAACGAATAATTTGGTTAAAACCGCAGTCTTTTTAAAATAATTACGATCTATCACTCTGATGTTGAACTACTTTGAGTGTACTTTTGGTACACAGTGCCATCTAAAAAACGTAATAACCGTCTTTAACACTCTAATGTAAAATCGGGCTTCGACTCTTTAAATATTTATTTATTTTGTTCATTTTTATAATAAGTATTTGTTATAACAGCGGCAACAGAAATAGGTATATCATCTGTGAAAATTTCAACTGCCTAGCTATCACGGTTCATGAGATACAGCTGGTGCAGACAGACGGGCAGCGCAGGCTTAGTAATAGGGTTCTCTTATCGGCCTTTGGGTATTGAACCTTAAAAATATTTGTACTGATTTACATTTTTAAATGTCTCACAACCGAAATACCCATTTAGTAAAGATAACTACTTAGGCATTATTACGTACCTAACGGTATAAGTACATTGTAGCAATAGCGGAAGACAGAAGTCTCTGGTTGTTTTTACATGAACACAATAAGCATCTTCTAAGAATTCGTTTCTTTTTTATATTTACTATATTTATATTCACCAGATTCATCTCAAAATCTTAGTCCACAAAAAGCCTCAGCATTATCGTGTGGGCGTAATATACCTGTATTGAATATTTACATAGATATTGTATGCATATAAGAGAAAGTGCTAAGCCATTTCCCGCGCAAGTAGCAGATTACCATGTCAAAAGAATTTACGACCGTACCCCTGTTTACACGTTTTTGCCACCCGCCATAAACGCCGAAAACCTACGAGAACTTTATTATCGCGATCCATACGATGCTTCAGGGGCTCGAAAGTCTCTTGTCAGGAAACCCTTCCCAGTTTGCTGAAGGTGACTTTATGTGCTGGATATTTTAACAGCCTTTGAAGGTGACGTGAGTTTCGGCCTATACTTGCGTATCTACTTATTTTTATCGTGTCTTCATGTTAACGTGTCTTTAAAATATTACGAGTATTATTCTGGTTTACTTGTCTTCTTAAAAACGCGATAATTAAGGTGTATATTTCCTTTATTATTACAATTGATTTCATTACCATACTTTATTTCGTAGGTAATATTCACTAGGTGTTTAAATGTCAATATTTAACTCCTCCTATTTTGGGCAAAGACCAAAAGCCAATATTTATTGAAAATAAGAAATAAACGATTGACAAAAAAAATGAATTTTAATTTGAAACTATCCTACAAAACATTTATATTAGTTACAACTTAAGTTTTATCATCATTAAAAGTACACATTGCAAATGCAAGTACTTGCAATAACGCATTTTACTCGGCTCTTCGAAAGCAATATTGCAACTATTTTTAGCATTTCATTTTGTTTCGGGAACCTCTTAAACGCTTCGATTGTTTGTCTCGAGCGGATAATTACTAACGTTCCCGTATATTCCACTATCTACAAAATGTAAGTAAACACAGCAAGTAAACTCTTGAAAGGGTTCGGGCGTTTCGAGTGGAGGAATAAAACAAAATGAGCTTTGCTATTGATCTAAGGGTGGGTGCAGCTTATGCTTAGTGATCCTTGGAATACAAATGTCTGGATGTTTTTGCTATCAAACATTTTCCATTATCGGTATTGCGTTTTTTAGAATAAAATCTGAGCAGATATTTGAATGCAGTCTGCTATCAGATTCGATGTCATCAGCCTTGTAGGTTTGTTATGTAGACCTCAGATTCTGTGTGGTTAATCTTTATTGCCATTAATATGACAATAATATATAATTACTGTTATTGAAAGTAAAATATAACAACAAAGATCTAAAAGAGTTGATTGATATGTCAAAAAGAAAAGAGAAATTGGATAACTCTGTTGTCGTTTTACTATTTTAGATACATTTTGCTCTTAAAATGATGGACTGACATCAAAAGAATAACATTGTTTGGAGTAACCTTGTATCGCAGTCCGGAATATAAATCTTTGGGCATGTTTTCCTACGGACCGTGGGCCGACATTAAGTAAATATTCCTGTAATTGCGTTGTCTAAAAAATGCGAAGATAAATTTTTGGTCGCGAGCCGAGGCCCGCATACGAAATGAGCAGCGCTGGGATTATTATTTGCGTAGCTGACATCCTAATTAACGTGACTTTCATTTTTTCTTTGTCCGCGTAGAGGAATTATCCTCATTCGAATAATGGACTAACATCGCGACCCTACAAGAAATTGTAAGAAGACGCTCCTTATTCCACCCTGCGAGTAATTAGGCTCGGAAAATTAGAAGAAATTCTGCACTTAAGTTATCTGGACTCTCAGAGGAGACAAAGACCGGGAAAGTGATAATTTTGAAACAAATTCAAAGCTCCAAGCACAATTAAAATACTTGAATGTCAAAAGGCAAAGCCGGACAAAGTTTATGAAGTTTTGGAATTAAAAGGTCGACTCTTATTTGCTTGAAACGTTTTTAGTTTCACCTGTTTCAAGAGCTTTAAGCTTAGCTACTTAAATAACTTTTAACATACTTACCTACGTTTATTTTTCTACAAGAAGTAATTTTTCATTTTTGTTTTGGAATGGCATTTTATTATAAGCATGTTGAAGTTAGAAAAGAGTTTTACCCAACAAATATTATTTATGAAAGATTTCAGCAACATTTTATTACTGATTGCAGTGCCTATTGTTGCCAATCAATAGATATATTATGGACCAGTGTCGAGCTTCAATTGGATTGAGTTTGAGCCAAGTTGCTTGCCTTTATGAAATATTCCATTCATTCGACAAGGCGCACTTGCCACAATTTGCAGCGAATAGCTATTATTGCCCGTAGACTTCGGCAAGATTGAACTGAAATATTTTGTCATAGAATATAGATAGTAGATATGTTAAAGTAAAATAGTTCTAAAATGCTGCAGAAATTTATGTGTAGCTAGCTATAAACGTTGTTTTATTGTAATGCTGTTTTTTTTGGTGAGTTGGATCTCAGAATGAAAACGGTTTAATAAGTAATTATCTAAACATCACGGGAGTTAACTTTCTATCGGTAAAATTTAAGTTTACGTTATCTCAATTTATTTATATTAAAGACACTAAGAAACGTAGGGAAATGTTTCTTTCAAACGTAGAAGTGAAATATTGGATTTGAACACACATTATTTTTAACATTGGGATACCTTGAATTTGAAAGATTTGCATATTCCTGGGCTATGATTACGGATATCAACATACAAACTTTGAATTCAAACAATTGTATTAGATAAAATAGCTCGTTAAAGTCGTAAAGCTGCAGTGATTTTCCAGTCAGACGGAGTTTTTCTATCCACATATTACAGAAAGATATAAAACTAGTCTCTAAATATATTATACGAACCGAAATTGAATCTAGCAGAGGCCATAAAATTTTATATAAGCATTCGCGTACATTGTGGACAAAAGAGGTAATAAGAATAATCTATGTGTCATGAAATGCGGACTTTTCTTTTCATTACTCTCTTCAGTTCGGAATGGGGCAATTTAAGTTCCCGGAATTTTAAATTTTTATTCCTATCGTAAAAATACTTTACGGATTGCAAACTGCGAACGTAGACTAATTTTATTAATTAAACGAACTTCTCTGAACGCGTGAACAACTATGCACGGTTTTTCAATTGTTTGGCACAAACTCGAATATTTTCGGGATGAAATTTAGTGTTAATTACTATTAATCAAACTCTTCGTCTCTTTAAGGACCTATCCAAGTGCATTTCGTAGTTTTCAAGATAATGACAGTTATTTTGAAATTTCAGTTACGTATAAAAAAAGTTGTACCAGGCAGGTACAACTTTTTTTATACGTAACTGTAAATGAAAGTTGTAGAATACAAAAAAAAATATATATACTTATGTAGTGATGTAAAATGAAAATTATGTATGAAGTCGGTTAAAAATTAAGCGAAAGGTCTTTTGGTATAGCAGAGTTTAAACTAGGTACTAGGCAAGTCTAAAATTATAAAATTTGGATAAAGCTTCATTTTATAATTTAGCCACCTTAAAAGGCTAAAAATACATGATTTTATTTTTATAAAAATTTATACATACCAATGCTTATTTATGAACAAAATAATGAGATATTTTCTTATTTGTTTTCATTTTGATTGTATCTTTGCCTATAAGCTTTGGCGCAGAACGTTATTACCTTCGGAATAAAATTTGGGATATTGCAATTGCTTCGAAGCAGGCTTACCGTAGCCGGTTATTAGCTTGTGCCCGAAATGCTATTGGAAATGGAAAAGATTTCCGGATATCCACGGGCTTTTGTGATAAATAGATATATAAATTGCCTGTGTCTAAATAAAAATGACAAGTGAAATTTACAAATGTATTTTCGGAAAGAACGAGTTCACTTTAACATTCAAGTGAACCATGTTCTTTTCAGCTCTTTTATTCTCAAACACCATACTCTGTTGATTTTCTAACCCTTCTAAATCCAAATTTCGTTTAGATTTAGAAGGATTAATATTCGTTTAGAAGGATCACAAAATCATAAATGTAATGTTTATCAATTACATAGACAGCTTTAACGAAGATGAATAACATTGTAATTTAAGTCAGAAATATGAATATTTATCTATGTATTAGACGTGCTTCTGCAGTAAAAATCATGTACAACATTATTACCCTGTGGTGTTTCAAATGAATATAAATTCTTCAAGTATTCCGTCTCATAACTGCATAACAAAACTATCATGACAGTAATGTTAACAAATGCAATTTTGCTAAAAGGCTTACGATCGTGTTTACGCGCAATTTAACGTACGAACGCAATAAAATATCCATTAATTTCGAAGATGGCCATTTTCCACCACATTGAGCTACGAGACGTTTAGATTTTTAGGGCGGAATTTACTCATACATACTATATATATTTTGCATGTCACACTTCCTGATGGGGTATGCTGTTTTATACATCTGTATATTATGTTAATGCTTTTAAATATAATTTTAGTATTTTATGCATATATCTATCTGTATAGGGAATAAAATTAGACATTTTCAAATTATAGTAGTAGTAGGTATGTATGTCTTGTAACAGCAGTGTGCGACTCTCTGTATGACCATAAAAATATACAATAAACTACACACGTCACAAATAAAAACATATGTCACAGACAATAATAAAAACAAACATTACGTTGAAAAAAAATAAGGCAGTATGTCCTTGCCGCTTCTATTTTATTAAAATGCAGCAATTCAGAACGAAGGAAACAGTATACCTACTATGGAAAGAAGTTGTAATTGCAGACAATAAACTCATAATCACCACTATGTAGGCCTAAGATGTGTAGTTATGTCATATTGATAAAAAGTTTTAGTTACGGTTTTTGGTTGCCTAACCACAGCGATTATACAAAAATCTGGCCAAGTGCGAGTCTGATTCGCACACGAAGGGTTCTGCACGTTTAAAAACGGTTAAAACATGTTTGTTGGATGAGAGCACTCTTTTTTTTATTTAAGTGGTTAAGTATTTCGTATTTGTTGTTATAGCGACAACAAAAATACATTATCTATGAAAATTTCAACTGTCTAGCTATCACGGTTCATGAAATACAGCCTGGATACGGACAGACGGACAGTAATAGGGTAATTAAAATGTTCGACAATAAACAGTGGCGACGTTAAGTTAATCACCAAAAAATGTCAGATTTGATTAACTTTATATCTACAGATCGATATAAATCTTAAATGTAAGACGACTTACACAAAAGATAAAATAAATAATAAGAAAATATTGAAATGTAAAATGTATACAAGATAGGTAAATATTGAAGTATAAAATGTATAAGAATATCAAGGCCCAGAATATCAAGAGAAAAATGTTCTTTAAATGAAATAGCTATTACGTAATATAAAAATGTATAATACCCGAATTTAATTCGGTTAAGTAATAGACATGTAGGCTATCTTGTTGGTAGATGTAATATAAATAATATGTACCTAAATGAAATATAGCCGGAAACACTCAAGAAGAGTACTTTTGTACAAAACTAATATCTGTGTTTGCCAAGCAGTTCGCATTTGGAGAATTGGGGTGACACTATAGGCAATAGAAGTGATAGAATGGACGTAATATTTATTTAAAACGTTCTGTAATCATCTTTCTACAATATATTTCTAAGTAGTTATATATAATTATGTTTTATTATCACTGTAGTGAACTATTATACGCTGTTATGTAATGTAATGTACTGTTTGTAATGTAATGTTTAAATGGTAATATAAATTATTCATATTTTTAATTAAGTTTAAGTTAGACTTTTTATTAAGTTAAAAAAATGAAATACCTCCTTAATGCCAATGAAACTATTTTAACGTATTAACGTTGGTTGTTCTTGTGAACAATTTTATATATTCAAATTTGAGTTATCACGGGTTCAGTAGAGAGTATAAATCATAAAAAAATATATTTATGTATCGTATATAGCAACCAAAGATAAGTTATATTTATGGTATAAAATATTATCGTACGTAACAAAGTTAAAGCTAATATTATGTTTTGAAATGAAAAATGAAAAGAGCTGTGCGTTGAACACAAATACAAACTTCATGTGAATTTATGCAAGCAAATTAGATTTTGCTAGCTCGTGTCTACAAATGGAATATCTACGTCTTCGAAGGGGTACAATACGCGCTTATCACGACTATTCAGGACGGCAGAGCTATGTTAAATACACAGAGGTAATATAATAGGTTCAGATGTTTGTAATGTTGCAAGTTTGTTTATTTTAAAGTTTTGCACGTTTAAAGGATGAAGGGTAGGTGATATTTGGTCCTAGAAAGGCGGTCATGGAGTGGAATTATTTTATTATGTTAGTACTATTAGTTAGTACGTTAGTGTAAAATGACTACTTAATCGGTTAAATATTTATATGTATATTTAACCGATTATGTAAATTTACTCATAACTCGCGTGAAACAGTGGTGGTCACTATGCTGGAGTGTTATCGTAGAGTTTTGGGATCGATTTCAGAGTAATTCGATTAAACAGTTTGTAAGCCAATGCCTTGATTTAGTTGAATGTAGGTTAATGCGTATGGAGCTTCTGAACAATATGTGACAAAGCTAAATTATCTCCCCGTGTGAATACTCCGTTTCTTTCGTCATGTGCTTCATAATAAAAACAGTGTTCATAACATGATATATTAAATATAATGCAATAAATATATACAGCAATATGAAATTCAATGCTTAAGCATTTAAGATATAATGTTGTACTTTAGCGGATCAAAAGCGGCTTTAAAGAGCCGGTACATTAAAAACAAAATATGACGCGAAAATCTCAAAGAAATCCGTCTATCCGAGAATAAGAATTGCGATAAAGTTTTTAGAGTGAATCCGGAACGATTCAATCTTGAGCCTTATTTAAACGGAAGGTAGCGCATTGGACTATGGGGAAATGCCTCAATGGTGGCAAATGAGGCACGCTCGACGCTAGCAGTTTTAAGAAAATTTCTTTAAAGAAGCTTTAACTCAGCGTCTTTAGAAAATGCACCCGGATTTACTTTTAATGAGTTTCGAGGGTTCAACTTGGGGTTTACTTTGTAAATGAATGGTGAAGTTAGTCCTCCCAGCCCGCGTTCGAATTATCCTTTACTATATCTGTTTTTCTTTATAATCTACTCTGTACCTAGGCTGCTATATTCTATTATTGCAAATAGGAAAGGCAGACGTCTAAAATATTGGCTTATAATACCTATCTTCAAAAGGTACTCGGTGCCAAGGGAGTGTCAGCGGGGATGTGTGGGATTGGTACCCATTAAAACGACCACAGAGCAGGTAGCCATCCTCATTGCTTACTAGTTAGATTTCACTTTGCTGCTCTATTGCTACTGCTGGCACTCATACAGCAACAAATGTATTAGTGATCAGATTACCACGACCATTACGATGAAATGTATTAGTGATCAGTATGTTGGTGACCTATTAGGTCGGGGCAAAAGTATTTTCGGATTTTGAATGTATTATTAGTAATAGAAGACAAAGCAGCTTGGAACTGAACAATAGTGTATATTTTAATAGTTAATTGGTTGTCGAAGTGTAGCGTATCTTGTCAAACAAGCCTCATGTTTAGCCATATTTAAGGCAAGATACTGGAGCTATTTTTATTGCAATGTAAAAAATAAATTGCTATAAAAAAGAAAGAAAAAAAATATTATATAAACAAAAAAAGACAAACCCGCTGAGTTTCTTGCCGGATCTTCTCAGTTGTGGTCGTGTTCCGATCCGGTGGTAGTGTAAG
>DWNE01005704.1:0-13722 GCA_018249875.1 Cecropterus toxeus | reverse complement strand
ATCTAAACTCATCATTCAGATGTCTGTCTGGCCGGGAATCGAACCTGGGACCCACTGCGCGTTAGATCGGTATGGTAACCGCTCGGCCACGCGAGTTGTGCTTAGCTTGTTTACTAATTAAATGATGTAAATATTGTGCAATGTGTTTTAAAAGTTAATACACTGGTATACCATGACTATGAAGACTGTACAAAGTCTTTAGTTTAATGAATAATCATTTATTTAAATTTTGTCAATTGATCACCATTATGGTGTGTACATATGACATATGGTAACCTTGTTTTTTAAAATCTTTTATTATAACTAACATGATTTCACCATTTCCTTTGTGCTAAGTGTATCATCAACCCATGATTGTCCCACTGCATAACGGGCTGGGTAAGTTCACATTTAAGACTTCACACACTTTTGAGAACCCTTTTCTTTAGAGAACTCTAAGGTGTGCCGGTTTCCTCGTGATGTTTCTCCATTTGCCATAAAGCAGTGATAATTAATTTCTATCAATGGCCTGAGAATTAATATTAATGATAAGAGTGTGGTAGTCAATGGCTGTTATTCTGAGAAATTACATAAAGAATGGATCAATTAATCGATAATAATGTAATTGCCTTAGAACTTACATTAGCAATTTACTATTCATTTATTTATTTATCCATTTGTATATTAGTCTGCATTTGTCGTTGATTTGCTAAATTCGTGACTTACATTATTGCATGCATATGGATACATGCATTTTCATTCTGCTTCATTGTTACAATATGGTTCAGTGAAGGTACTGAGATAACAATGAGATGGTGGGCAATGCCGATTAGCTGATGTTTCAAATCAGTATGTAAAAGTCATTTATACAAATAAATAGCTTTAAAAAATATTTTACACTTGTTAACTAATAATCAAGATATATTACAGACTTAAGGTATTAGTATACCTTTTGAGGTAAAGAATGATCAATGAAAATTGCCACAAATATTCACTCACATGGGATCCCCAATATGCCAGATGTTGAGTATTGTCAAGAATCCTCAATAAGCAAGGCCTAAGTCCAACAGAGGATCTAGAAAGACTGATAGATAGATGGAAACACTCACATATTTTCGTAATCATTGCTAGCCAAAATTCAGTAGGATAACTAGAAACAAAACTTGCCAGACAATATTTTAGCAATCTCTTATGTAAAGAACAATTATTGTCTGTAAATAATTAAAAACTTAATTTTAGAAACAGAAACACCGTTATAGAACAAATAAATCCTTAACTATTACCACAATCACACTGGTGATAAAACTACAGATGACTCATTGATAAGTTAACTATAAACATAGAGCTACATTATTTAATAATTGTGCAGAATGTTTCATGTGCATTTAACTTAGGAGTCAAACCAATTAAGGAACAATTATTTAATTATGCCAAGTTTCCATTAAGGGGTCAAGGAGGAGGGAGGGGGTCAATGAAGTGTGACTTGGTGTGACAAAGGGGGTAGGAAGGGGTACTAAATTTCGAGATGTCACATTCCAAATATATGTAAGTATTAGAATCTCATTTATAATTTTAGAAATGATGTTTGAATTTAATATATATATTTTTTCATAAGAATGAAGTAACAAACAAAGATACAGCCCACATGGTGGTAAGTGGAAGTATATGTATAAATTTGCAAAATGACATCACACTAGGACGGGGGTTCTCATGAATGTGACCAGCTGTGACAAGAACAGGACGAGGGATCAAAAAGACAGCCAATTTTTTGAAGCAATTTATGGATGGACTCTTATCAGAATTACCTTATATTTATTGTATGTTTAAACAAAAAAATCCTTAATGTTTAGATTATTAAGTGAACTTATTTTTGTGACCTATTTTTATTAATAAGTCCAGAAAAATATTTAACACACGCATTTAAGATAATCCTAAAAGAAGCCAGGAATTTTAATCACTAGCTTAGAAACGCGATTATGTATTCGACTAGCATTTATGTTTATTTTTATATTTATTATGGATTATTATTAATATTCTTATTTTTACACAATATGAGGAGAAATGTTATCTGTAGCGCCTTTATAATTTTGATTAAAATAATGGTGAATTTATTCTATATCTGTAAACTTGTGCATATTTATTAACACTGATTTAAATACTTGCTAAACTTTATAAAATATATTTTTATAGTTCTTTGTACATCATGAGTATTTGCAAAGACTAGTTTTAAGTAATACATAGAAAGTAATTACACACACAAATAATAATGTATGTAAAAATAATAATGTGTGGTATAATTTAGGTATATCTAGCGCAAACCTATTTAAATACTATTAAATAAAAATTAAGGAAAATTATTATGTATCTACTCACATTGGCATCTGCAGTTGATGGGGGTTGTTGTATGTCACCGTTTCATCATCACTTTCGCCCCCTGATGACGATTCCGTGGCATCCGAGTCCAGTCCATGCTTCACCACTGACAGGTGACAGCGCAAAGCACCGGCCATGTCCTCCAACTCGTTATGGGTTCCAGAAGGTATACCGAGTGATGCAGACTTGGATGCATCACCTTTGGATGTTGTGGCTCGGTAGTACCTAGGTCCAGTAACTGGGCGGGACGCTGCACTAGCTTGCAAAGCTGCAGTTGTCTCTATCTTTTTAACTAGGGCCTTCAATCCCATCGTCCTGCCTGCGCCATCCTTCCTGGCAGCTCGGGCTGTCCTCTCAAAGGTCTGTGCCACTTCCTCAGATATACGCTTCCCAATTGCTATCACCTGTATGATCCGTGATCTCCTCAGAAGATAGATAGTTCTACGTATAATGCGTTGTTGCAACATTTTAATCTTGTCATCTATAGATTCTCCATCAGGGTTTTCAGGTTGAAGAGGCAAGTCAAATCCATGCAATGGAAATATGGAGTCAGGATCTCCTGGTGCAAGGCCCTCATCGGCGCCCTCTAAGGTTTTGATCGCCTGTAAGAGATCGGCCTGCGCTAAGTCGGCGTTTCCTAGGTCGGAGAGGATTTGTTCCATCTCCTGCTGGTCCTTTACCAGGTTTGGCTGGTTCTGCAGACCCATATCCTCTTCCTCCATGAGTGGGGCGTTGTTATCGACGGACGCGAGCGCCCGTCGTCGGTGGGATGACTTGTCGGCGTCTTGCAGCGCTTCGTAATGAGTGTCTCGCTGCGAGGTAAGCGCCGGGGCCATGTCACGAGCGTCGCCCGCCGCGGACGCCGGCGTGGGCCGCGTCAGGGCGGGATCCCCATCTCCAACATCACTAGCTTATGTAACCCACTAAACACGTTCACTGCACTGTCACACCACAACACTGAACTATTCCACTCGGCGAGATCATTCTCCGCACATCGGTCCCCCGCCGACTCCTCGCCCTGAGGCGCACTGATCGAAAGCGGTTCGGCGCGCTTCTGAAAAACAACGATTAGCACCGATTACTAGCCGGTCTTTGTATGTTTGGGCGGAACCGTGCCGCCGCGAACGAATACATGATTTATTCACACTAAAAATTCATTTTGTCTATCCACATAATTCGAAATTTGACCCACGTGATAACGAAAAGAGTACGCCAGCGGTCGCAGTTGCTTGTTTCTGTACGATATGAAACAGGAAATGATACACTTCTATAACACTTTTGAGGGAAGCGTACAACGCGATGCGTTTTAGGTTGCACTAAACATTGACACAGCACTAGTCGCAAGTATGATGGCGAAAATGTTTTTTGAATAATAATGGCGGAAGAAGGCCTAAAAACACTATTCAACTCGGTAAGCACTCAATTCTAGTGACGAAACATAGCTTTATACCGCACCAAACGCTACGAGAACTGAGACTTGTGAATGTGAAAAAGAGATAGCTATACTCGTCCCTGAATTGGTACTTGCGCGGTAAAGTCAAATGAATAAAAACACAACCTATTATATTATATGAGGTAAAAGCAAAAATGTTTAGTACGTGTTTAATTGTTTTAGAATAAAATACATACATGAATATTATTTCAACTTTAAAATTTCGCAGTGTGTTCATTACTATAAAATAAAAATACTCTCAAATGATACCATTTATCTCGCAGCCACGCTATTTCTAACAATAGATATCTGTAGACGAAATTGTTGCGAAATATTTGATTTAATATTTACATACATATAATAGTAACATTAAAATTCCTAATGCTATTTTTTTAGAGTTTTAAAAATAATAAGGTAAAACAAAACTTTTGAATTGACATTAAAAGTAATGAATATAAAACGCTTCCGGTACATTTATGAATACTGCTACATTAAGGGAGAAGCTGAATGTTTTTTAATAATTTTCTCCGTTTAATTAAGATTGCTGTTAATTTTTTGCTTTTAATATTTATTTAATAATTTTCATTATAATTCAGAACAAATTACTGTCGCTAACAATGTGTTGCAATAGCTGTCTTCACAAATGCATTTACGTTCCGTTTTACGTAGGTACTTACGCTGTCATATGGAATCAATTTTGCTAAAAATTCAGCCGCCGTCCTATTCAGAGATGAAATTGCAAATACAAAACGTTTTCCTTTTTTATATTTAGAGAGCTAATTTTGTTTTAAACGACACAATATATTGAATGTATTCCAACATTGTAATAAATTCCTACATACTATTTCTGGCCGCAATTTTAGATAAGACATATAAATAAATCTATTGTATTTATACATTTATGTGTAGTTTAAATCTATACATATCTATATATTAAAAATATACACATGTACACATACGTCTATACACATTTTAATATTATCTTTGCAATTTTATTTTAATGAATATTAAGTTAAACCAATAACAAATTTGGTTTAAAACTATTACAACGATATTATCATGAATGTCTAGTATGCAACATATTATAAATCATAATTGGTTCGTGTTCCGAGATAGCACATTATTTTGCAACATTAAAAAATGTACACCGTTCCAAGTGTTCCAATGTTGTTCTGTAGTTTACTATTTACTGGTTTCTATATACCTTATAATGTGTAGTTCCCTTGGAATCAGTGTATAAGACAAGCCATATGAATGGAAAATTTCATTCTAAACATATTTTTTTCAAAACTTTATATAAATAATTCATTTTAAGTTTATGAAAGCATTTTCTTTATATTTACAGCAAATTATAAAATAAATAAGAGCATCTCATAAATCAGTTGCCTATATATTAAGTGGATTCATGATATTCACATATAATACCAAGTAAAATGTATTTAACATCAAAATCTTCAAATTTTGCACTTATATCCTTTAATTTATTAATTGGATTATTTAAAATAATGAAATTTACCAACATCTTACCTGTTTATTAGTGAGTTCTGTAGATTCATTAATTTCTTCATATTTGTTGAGAGTACAAGTATGCCTGCAGCTACACATCTTAACTGACATACAAACCTATAATAAATACACAAATTAAGTTATATAATGCATTTTAAACCAACAAAAAACATTTTTAAAGTATCCTACCTCTGTATGTATTGACAGGTAAATGACACAGAACTTGAGTTAGAAAGAATGACACAAATGTCAGACATATAAAAAAACTACAAAAGTAACTAATAAATTTACCAAAATTTACTTTACTACAATTGTATCAAGACATAAGATGACTTCCTACTGTGGTTATAATTGGGAGTAACATACTAAAACAAAGCTGAAATCTCTCCCCACCATTGGCAGAAGCCAACTTGGCCTAGGTACTCCCATAATATAGAGATGTGATAAAAATAGTGCCTTCCAAACCTCTCCATAGTATACTTACCTGGATTTGACATCTATATATTGTATATTATTACTTATATTACACTGAAAAAGTTGTTGAGGCATTCAAATTAATATTGGTATTTTAAAACAAAAAAAAAACATATTTATAATATGCTATTATCCAACCGATGAACTTCAAAAATGTTTTCGTTAAATTAATGGTTACTCAGAATATACAACATTTATATGCCGATGTTACTATACAGTTACTAATATATATTTTCTACTATGTTTATATATATTTGCATACATTTACATATATATTCATTTTTGTTTCATTGCAGGATCGATTAAAACAATTATATTTATTTTTGTGCTAGTACCTTTTTGTGAATAAATTGCAATATACTTTTTAAATTATTACAATAACAATGTAATTTTAATTATCATCTTTTGTTCTATTTTTATTGACATTAAATATATGTATCGTTAAGGAATTCTTAAAATACTGTATTTGATTAGGCACCAAAATTGCATGGGAAATTCCATTTTCAAATTTTCAAAAGGAATATAACTCTGTTATATTGTGGGCTTACAACTATATGCTGTATTATATATGTAAATAAATATATAATGTATACTACGTAGGAAGTCGTTGATTAATATTAAAAATTTGAGTAAAATTGTAAGTCATTGTACTTGAAGCATACAAACAAAATCTTTGCGATATATTCATTTAATACTGGGTAAGGATGGGTAAGGAATGCGGAATTAATAGCTTACAAGATCTACTGTTTATTTTCATAATATTTATCAATCATTATTTCCATTGGAAACCTATACTCTAATGTCAATGTATGCACAGACATACCTTATATATTTGTATCTTTAAGCCAAATTAATTTAATAAAATGATATAAAATACTACACTTATTATCTGCAGATACACCTGTAGTAAATTATTTAGTTTTACAAGATATGATAAATGTAGTGTATGAAGGTAAGTACATAAGAAGTGTTGTAGAAAGATTTGTAAGTACATATTTGTTTAAATAGAAATGCGTAAGTAAAATACACAATTTACAAACCTTCGTAGCATATAGAGCCTGTATAATAAGCAAATAATTTAATTTTCCAAGTTGCAAGTTACTTTCAGTCAAAGTATAAAATTTTTGATAAGAAGTTTACACGAACATTTTGCCAATGATATTATACATAATTATGGAATATAATTATCATGTATCTGATATATTTAATAAATTTAATCTATTTTTATATATCCTCACCTCTTGCCTTTTACACGCAACGACAAATTCGACGAACGAATGGAAGAAGGGAGCAAATTGAAATTTAGGATGTTTTGAACATATTACAGTACACTTAATAAACAGGTATTTACATTTAATACCTTACTTACTTGTAAAACTATTGAAATTGTATTAATGAATAAAAATATATATTACAAGACATTAATTAATAAGTATCGAAATAAAGAGTTAATTTTAAAATTACTATTGCAAATACATTTTCCGAACGTGCGTTGCCTTTCCGTAGCGCGCCACTTCGTTTAGATAATGCACTTTATTTACAGTTTTTGGGGAATTTATTAATTTCAATTTAATTCTTTAAGTAATATTTATATATTTTTTTTAATTTGTTGATGTCTATCATGATGATGTTTATCAAAATATTATGTGGGTATACCACACTCATAAAAGCTTAAAAATATTCTACATAAAATATACGTATTAATTTGTAATTAAACTAAACGCAACAATTTTTTTGTACGCATTGTCTATCTGTCAACTGTCATTGTCGAAACAGCGCGGGACCGATGTTCATGTTGTAAATTGCAAGTATTTGTTGTATTATAAAGTTTATTCGTCAAATAAAACTATGAATTTTGATAGAAGCCTAAAGCTGCAGTCATTGCAGCACACACCACTTAAGAAAAATCGTAAGAATATCTTAGCAAGGGAGGATACTTTAAATCTATCACCGATTCTTAACGAAACTTCGATATTCAAAAATCTCAACGATACTAGTCTGCGGCAAGTATTGGATGAGTCTTCAGTATTAGTGACCGCAGGATATGCCGGTGAAGGATTAAGTGAAGCGTTTTTTGAAATAATACAGAATAGCCGGTCGAGTGCCGTTTTGGACACATTGTCGAGGTTAGCTCAAGTTTGTTGCGACTCGCTAGAGCTAGTGGAACCATGGAACAGATATAATACTCAAAACTATTGGCTGGCCGAAGAGGCTAACACATGGAAACTTCTACATTGCCTGTATTCAGACTCCATGGCAGATCATCCAGATTCTTTAGGGGCTGTTCTCACCGAACCTACACTATCGCAACAAACTTTAGTTGAAGCCTTATTCCAAACTGATTCTGAAATAAGACTTCTGCAGCTTTTAGTTGATTGGCTTGAAGCCACAGCAGCTTACCAAGAGGAAGCTACCCACACTGCTGCGCCTGTCATCAGTAATAATATACACTGGGGAAATACTCTTCATCAACTGCTTATCGGGTCCAGCTTGTTCAACAAAGAGAAGGATAAAGCTATGATAACTTGTATGGACCCAGATGCACCGAGGCGCCAGAAGAAGTCAATACATACAGATGATCAGAAGGACGACAATGATTTATGCAAGAGAATATTCACTGAGGTCAGGTGTGGTAAGTTTAACGAGGCGGTTTCCTTGTGCATAAGTGCCGGTCAAGCTTGGCGAGGCGCTGTATTACAAGGGTGGAAGCTACTTCACTATTTACCCAGAGAAGATCCCGATGCTCCACTACAAGTGACTGGCAATCCATCAAGGGACCTGTGGAAATGGTGTTCCATAGGTATTGCTACGAATGTGTCTGAGAACATCTACTATAGAGCCACTATAGGGATCTTGTGTGGGCACTTAGCAAGTACTCTTCCCGCTTGTCAAGGAAATTGGGAAGATTTATTATGGGCACATTTGAGAGTGCAGATTGAGGCACGTGTAGATAAATTCTTGCATGAACACTATGCGACTGCTGAAGCGAATACTACACCTGCGGATGTGTTAGAGTTGCTGCAGTCAGAACTACAAGTCGAGGAACTATCTATGCAACAGATATTTAGTGCTGTGAAAGCTTTAATGGATGGTAAAAGAGAGTCCAATTATCAGACATGTCAACGATATCTAATGCTTGGCCAAGTAAGATCAATAATGCAAGATTCTGTGGACTGGCTTCAAAGTGCTGAAGAAAGCTTCATTCGATTCTTGGCACACTTGACTTTAATTCTGCGACAAATGGGAAAGGATCCCCAGCATGACATTGGTGATAAGGTCCTGGAGAAATATGTTTCACAGCTAATCGATGCAATCATAGACGGTTCTATAGAATGCCCTGAGCTTATTGCCTATTATACTTCCACTGTGCCAACAGCAAGACAGATCACTTTGTACGCTGAACTTATGGATAAAATTCACAAAAGTGATTACAGAGAAGGTGTTGTCAAGGCAGGATTAAGTGCTGGGATGGATGTAGCGGCATCTGCAAGAGTTGCCATAAAGAAGGCCATAAGTGATATCCAGGAGGGATATGGGAACATAGATGTCACATTCACCCAAACCACTGCTATTGAAAAAGACAAAACATTGATAAACAAGGTAATTTTGTCCTTAGAATGGTTGTCTCTCATTGACAATCAATTGAATGAAGCTCTTTGGCTTAGCAATGCAATGGTGCGCACATTTATATTCATCGGAAACACTGATGCTGCCTTAAATTGTATTATGAATGTTAACAAGATGTACCCAGATTTTATGACAAAGGTGCCATCAAATTCATCTGAACTTAGAGAACATTTGTGTTTGAAGTCATACTTGGAGGCATTAGAAGGTTTTGCTACTTGGTATAGACACTTCATTAGTGGACAACCAAAAGATATAGAGCCATTAGCTCCAGATGCATCATTTTCAGATAAAGTTCACCATGAACAGAGAACTGCCCAGGTGGAGCAACAGAGGGCTCGTTGGAAAAATGCTGTTCTTCATCAATCTCGTCACACAAAAAGTTTGTTATATAATGTCCTGTTGTTCCCCGGCGGGTGGCTGCAAGATGATAATGACAGCATATCATCCCCTAATTTTGATGATGAAGAGAAACAAGAGAGGGCCAAGCAGCTAGAAACATTGAGGCGTCTTTGTATACCTGAAGTTGTCATTTTAATTATGAAAATATTGCAGAGCACAAATGATGTTGAAAATCACAAAGAAGCAGTAAAGCTGAGTGACCTGATTGCTGGCGAAAACAGGTCTTTATACAAAGTTTTCACTAAGGCCAAGTTACTCGAAGTTTTGGATAGAATTAAAGAGTCTTGTTTATTATTGCTGGAAAATGGAATGGATATGTTTGGATATGAGTTAAATGATTAAAGAAACAACAATATGCTTTTTTAATAAATGTTTGTACTAATAAATATGTTTTATTTCGTCTTACACCAATTTAAGTAGGTCAACAAAAATAAAAGGATTTACTATACATAGTCCATTTCTAATGGAAGAAATATTGTCAGCTTAGAGTAAATGAGCTAAATAATGTTTAACTTTTTTTTTTTATCAAACAATATAACAAGACAAAGTATTTATGAAAATATATGTCAAAAATTGGATACATTTGTTTTGCTTTATGACCAATTTAGATAAAACTATTTGATCTATTTCACAAATCAGATTTAGCACAATTACACTATGCTTTTAATATTCAATAGCAATAATTTCGTACATTAGTACATCAAATTGTTTTTAGAGAGCATTTATGGCACTGCAATGGGGCTCAAGTTTATTAAATCGTTGCTGCATTCAGCTAATTCAGTAATAGACACTCTTCCCCGTTGTTTTATAAACTTTGCTACATCTTCAAGCTCTTTTTGTGAGATGTAAATGAATTTCCCTCGGTCATCTATAACCCCAGTTAGCTCTCCAGAAGCTTGCAGGTCTGTTATTCTGTCGATAGCAGCTTGAGTTTTTAGCTTGAAATGAGCTGCCAAATCTTCCAGTAACACCACCTTTTGTTCCTGTAAAATTTAAGTGCAATTTACACTATATATGCAAGTTAATCTAATATACCAATTATACCAATTTCCATTAAATACCATAGAGATAATATCTCTTTGCCAGGTGGTAGAACCAACGTAGTTCGACCGGGGAAGTACCACCGCCACACCTATTTCTAGTGTGAAGCAGTTCTCACGTTTTGGTGGAAGGGTGTGGTTGCCCATATATATTATATGGGGCGACCATCTCAGTCCTCGGGAGCTCGATGCTTACAAATGTCTATGGGCGGCAGTAACCACTTACCATCAGGTGGGCTGCTTGCTCGTTTGCTACTTCATATTTATAATTAATCTTACATATTTATAATATATCTTTAAATCGTGCAAAATATCGAAAAATAGCCCATAAACTGAGCACGTAAATAGGTAAGTTTCAAATCGGACCAGTGCATTTTATGTGATTGACATTGAAGAGTAACAAACGGACACACACCATTTCATTTTTATATATAAGTATAAATAGTTTCTACTCACATATAAATACTAAATGATAAACAGCTATGTGTTTTTGCATGAATTTAAAGGTAACATTAAGATTTTAACATAAAGATAAAATTTTAAGTAACAGTTTTATCTTTATATTATTTTGGAATTAAAAACTTAGTGTGCTAAGCATACAGTGGTTAGGGGCCTTTTAATTTAAAATATTTTATTTGATTTATAAAAAGGATAAACACAAAAGGGATTGTTTATTAGTCATCTGGCTCTCCTGTAAATTCATTGTTTTTGTGTAGTGTTATTATTCATGTAAGCAACAATAAATGTTTATCTAATTACCCGAATATAATCAACAAATTTCTTAAGCAAGTCCTCTTGATCCTGTTCATCGTCTTCATCAAATCCTTCACCCTCTACAGTGAACGCTGCCTTCAATGCATTATACTCCTCCTGCTCCTTCCGTTTACGTTCTTCTTCTGCCTTGCGTTCTGCTTCCTCAGCTAAACGCTCTTCCTCCTGTGTTTTAAATGAGAATTTGTAAGGACATTCTGCATAGGTTATATTGAGCGTAGCGAACATTTATGTAAATTAAAAACAGCTTTTTTTCTATTCTGAATTACAGTTAAATTGCAATTTCAGCACCATAAAAACCATATAATGTTCAATATTGCCTAGTGAACATGAAAAGTACTGTACTGATAAACTCAGCATGAAAGTTTCAGAGTCACTATGAGTAACATATCCAATATCCATTGACATAGCGAGCGGACCTCTTCTTGCTAAAACTACTGTCATAAAAGCAAAAATATTGTATATTCTTACTTGTATATACTTTCAAGACATTGAACAAAAAATGTTTTTTTTTTTGAAAATTCTAGACCGCCGAGACTCTTAATTAAAAACCTGTGTACAAAACTTAACATTGAAAATTGTTTATAAGGCTATTCTCGGGTCAATAAATTTCTTTAAGTATATTATCAATATCATTGTTTATAAAAATGGTTATATTATTTTACATTGTGAACTGCTCAGTGTGCTCTTGGTGATTTAACACACAAGTTTACAAATTCTTAATAACCAGTAAATCCACTATGAATGCTGAAGACTTACCTCTTCTTTTTCTTCCTTCTTCTTTCTCTCTTGTTCTATTTCTCTATCTCTTTCCTTCTTAATTTCCCTCATGTGCTCTACAGCTTCTCTAGCTTTCTTCTTTTCCAATTTCGCTTCTAACTTGGCCCTTTTCTGTGCACAAAAAATTAAATATACACCCACAAATCAAGCATTGACAGACTTTCAAAAACTTGCAAAACATTACTCCAAAGATTTGCACATATTGATCCATTCTCTTTTGTTAGAATTTTGTCATATAATTGTTTATTTTTTCATTGGGAGTTTGTTCATGTGTTGAGTGGTGAGGTTGACTATACATGTGACTTCATTATATGTGACACCCATGCAGGGCCGTCTTAGACTATGTTGGGGCCGTTGGGCACACAAGAATTTGGGGCCCTATTAGAATGAAAAGAAATCAAATTGCTTTATTATGGATAATCAAATGAACTAGTCACAAAAATGAACTCCGAAGAAAATTATTGTATAGCAAAAGAAAAGAAAAATCGGGTATCTAACTCAACAACCAAAAAAAAAATGATAATATCTAACTTGACGATAAAACAAGGTTGCCAAATCTTGGTTCAGCTGCCCCTCAAAATGTGCCTATGATTAAATGTGAGAGAAATAGTTGGTCCTTCGGGGCCCTCTGAGGATGGAGGCCCTAGGCACTGGCCCCGTGTGCCCTTATGGTAAAGACGGTATTGCACCCATGATTATGAGGCACACAGAATCATACGAGTTTTCATGAGCTATTTAGCTTAATAAGACATCGATCTAGACAGGTCATATTTACGGTCATTCGAGTAATATCTTTTTTATTGTTTCTTTATAGCTAGTTAAAAGTTTAAAGCAATATCAGTACAGAGCTATGACTGATGACAATTTTTTATGGTTCATTACTAAATTCAAACCATATTACCTAAGGCCCATTCCTGTCTTATGGGTTAGTTCCCATATATGGATCTGGTCCACATACAATTATTTATTCTATAGATACTTATAATTTAAAGAAAATACTATGGTTATAAGAAGCCTGTGACAAATATGCAGGCAATAATCACACATGGGCTCAAACCCTCATCACAGAAAAAAGTCCACAAATAATTTATTTATGAGTCTACACATTAAAAACAATATCAATAATTTACTATACATTCTTGTAATTGTTTTAATATTTCTTTTTATTTGTATATATCTTTCTATAACTATGCTGTACCAAATTTTTGTATGTATGTACCTTGGCACCCATTTTGTCATCAATCTCAATTTTAGGAGCCTCGCTTCCTGAACACTCATCGGAGTCATCAACCGCACCTGGTTCTTCTTCTATCAAGGCCTGTTGATGTCGAGCAGCTAAAA
>DWNE01005703.1:0-13723 GCA_018249875.1 Cecropterus toxeus | reverse complement strand
GAACCAAAATTTCGTTATAATCAGTCGGACTTTTTTTAATGTTTTTAACGATGTTACTAGTTAAAAAACTTACTTGTCGACAGATGAATATTGTTGCACTGCCACTCTTTGACTGTTCCCTTCTCCATATAGAACAGTAGCTATCTGAAACCGATCCCAGGTCCAGCCTCAGAGGACTGAGTTTGCATTTTCAAAGTCAAAGTCAAAGTCAAATTTTATAATTCAACTAGGCACATCTTACCACCAAAATGTGACAACTGCTTCGAAATAGGTGTTGCTGTGTTACCATACAATTAGTTTACCAATTTCCAAAACGTCTCAAAAATATTTAAAAACAAGCAAACCCGGCGACATACAAATGAAATCAATTTTAAAAATTTCTCGCTTCAATTTAGGAGAATTATATAAAAAGTTATTCGATTTCCATCTTTCATATCAAAGGAACCAAGATGCTGATAACACTCACAGGCCTGATGATCTGCGGCATCGCGTCGGGCAACCTGATCGAGATGGAGACCGCCATATTAACAGCGAAGTCCGATATCATAGACAAGATAGACCAAAACACGAAACTGCTTCAATCATTCGACTTTTTAGGACTTTGGAAACTAGTGATGAGGTTAAATGATTTTCTTAAAGGGATTCTGTCCTTTTTAAAATCGCTACAACCATCAAACGGCAATTCTGGCGGGCAAGAGAAGCCTACAGGCGGCAATTCTGGCGGACAAGGGCAGCAATCAGGCGGCAGTTCAGGTGGACAGGGGCAGCAATCAGGCGGCAATTCAACCGGGCAAGGGCAGCCATCAGGCGGAAATTCTAGCAGGCCAGGACAATCATCAGGCGGCAATGATAGCAGTCAATCATTCCCGGTAAATATGTCTTCAAAGGTAAAAATAGGATGTGATAGACACAACTATCTATCACATATAGGGATAGATAATTGCAAAAGTAGTGTAAGGTCACCTGGGGGAAAGCCATTGTCGCATGAACATCTGTAATCAACTCTAGATAGAATTAGAGTACTTGGGGTCGGCTGTAGATGGGTTACTGAGCTGGTTCCATTTAAACCGAAAATATCAGCGCTACCTAAGGCCGCAAGAGGTGTGAGTGAGGTTCAATCTTGTACGTAAATATCATATAAAGCGAGTAGAAGTAAAAAAAAAAGATTTGTAATAGGAAATTGTATCATTTTTAAAATTCGATTCAGTCGCCACCGGCAGGTGGCAATTCTAGCGGGCAGGGGCAACCACCAAGAGGCAATTCTAGCGGGCAAGGACAACCACCAGGAGGCAATTCTAGCGGGCAAGAGCGACCATCAGGTGGTAATTCTAGCGTGCAAGGACAACCACCAGGAGGCAATTCTAGTGGGCAAGAACAACTACCAGAAGCCAAATGTGGCGGGCAAAAGCAACCACCAAGAGGAAATTCTACCGGGCAAGAGCGACCAACAGGTGGCAATTCTAGCAAGCAAGAACGACCATCAGGTGGCAATTCTGGCGGGCAAATGGCACCTTCAGGGGGCAGTTCTGGCGGGCAAGGGCGACCATCCGGTGATAATTCTGGCGGACGGGGACAACCAGCAGGTGCCAATTCTGGCGGACAAGAGCAACCATCAAGCAGGAACGCCAGCGGGCTAGAACAACCAGCAGCCACCGATTCGAGTGACCAAGCAGGCAGCAATTTAAGCAAATATGGCAGATTGTTGGGTGGCATCGCAAACCTACCGGTAAATATGTTTTCTAATATAAAAATACCATCAGCGTGTTTTTTCTTATATAAAAGAGCGATAAGTTCATCTGAAGGGAAGTCACTGCTGTATGGCCTGAGGTCAGCCACAGTCGAACGGTTGTGGGCTGTCACAATGAAAATTAACGTCGTATTGTCTACCTTCCTAAATGCTTTTAAAAGATCATAGAAGAGTACACTGCTGTTTGAAATCAAGTTTTTTTTATAAATATGAAATAGCAAACGAGCAAGCAGCCTGATGGTAAGTGGTTACTGCTGCCCATGGACATTTGTAAGCAACCTCATATAGAACAGGGGTTATCTGAATCCAGGTGGTAGAACCAATGTAGTTCGACCGGGGAAGAACCACCGCTACACATACTTCTAGCGTGAAGCAGTTCGTGCGTTTCGGTGGAAGGGTGTGGTTGTCGGCTCACTTATATATAAGGCGACCATCTTGGTCGCTTTATATATAAGTGACGACATTAATGGGTGGGTGGCGAGTTCAACTTCCGCCCTGGGCGGCGTAAGCCCTCGCTACGCCACTGTCATGGCCTTCCACTTTCCAGCAGGTTACGTTGCAAAAAAACTGATTATCCATACGGCAGTGGACTTACCATCAGGTGGACTGCATGATCGCTCCTTCTATATATTTTGCTGAAAATCGAAAGCAGGTCTTCTCGGTTTTAGGCACCGCTGGATAAGCTACGGGCTGGAATCAGTCAACTCCATGGGACCGTACCCTCAACCGCTGGAAATGGTAGGACGTGATTGAGAAAGGGTATTCACATCTTCTTTTTACTTCTACTCGCTTTTATTTTTGTAGGATTCTAGACTATAACTCTTTTTATAACTGTTCTTCTCACTTTTCATATATTTTTTAGTATTGTAGACTTCACACTTAGATATAGTTTGAAAAAGTAGGATTGAAGTAGCTTTTTTAAATCCAGGTGTAACCACTAAAGCGAGGCGTTCCAATTGGCATCCTGAGGGGTAGCAAATCATCTGTGGCCGACCTCAGGAAAACGTTTTCTGCACTCATAGCCCCATAGTAGGATTTTCTCCTGTGTCGTGGGTGCCATAGATACACAAAGACGAATACACAAACACCCAGATCCAGAACAGAAATCTAAACTCATTATTCTTTCACTGCGTATCAGACCGGTACGGTGATCGCTCCGCCACGCGGGTCACCAGGAAGGACCTATATGAGGTTCATTACAAATGCCCATTGTTATCAATTTGAACGAGTATGCAGTCCATCTGATGGTAAGTGATGACTGCCGCCCATGGACATCTGTAAGCAACTAATGGAACAGAGGATCTGTCCGACGACTAAGATGGTCATTTCATGTGTAAGTGAGCCACATCCTTCCACCTCACGTTAGAACTGCTTCACGCTACCAATAGGTGTGGCGGTGGTACCTTCTCGGTGGAACTACACTGGTTCTACCACCAGGTACACTTACCACCAGGTGTTGTGCGATAATTTGCTATTAGTTTATAAATAAAAGATGGTGATTTTATTAATTTATTTCAGATTTTGCGTATGTTCTATGGATAGCCAAGTCTCCAATAGATGGCACTTACGAAGTGAAAAAAGTTAGGCAATCTTTGAAAGACACAAATTAAATTATACAAATTAGTTAAAATTTTGATTTGGTTTTTATTTCATCAATTCCTTTCACCCGACTGCGTCAGAAGGAGGGTATTGTTTTACGAGCGTACGTTTGTACGTATGACCATTTCGTTGGCACGTACAGCCCAAACGGCTTCACAGATTCTGACGTATGACATATCATTAAAATCATCTCAGTTTGCATAGTGACTTAGGGTATATAATTTTTAGAATTCGCGCCTGGAAATAGAGGAGAAAGGGGAGGGAGGGACGATTTTTTTTACTATGATGACAATTTGGGTATCAAATGAAAGCTAGTAAATAGACCATTCTAAAAATATATATACTTTAATACTTTCATTTATCTATTTTAACAAAAGTCATATAAGCCTTAAATTACATATGATTATCATTATTATCAAACAAAAAGTTTTTTATAAATCTTTATAATGGTTACTACTTATGAGACTATGGTTTCCACGCGCACTTTAATAAGGTACATTGATACCCTGATTTACTCGAATACGGAGTTACGCTATTTTCAATTTAAAAATTTTGGAAAATATATACTCGACCAAAAAGCTTATTTCCTCTTGAGTACCCCTGCATGGGGTTGAGGAGTAAAAGGCAAATTTTCCATCATAATATTTCATCTTACATACCTAATGTCCATTCCAAGTTTCATGAGAATCGGGTTCATAGAACCTTAGTTATCCCAAATTATCTAAAAAAGAGGGGGAGTGCTGGTGGTTTCCACTCCATAACTTGAAGAGTTTACCGTCGGATCCCACCTAAGTCCAAGAAAGAAAATTCTGTAATGAAATTTCCCATCAAATGCAACAAAAAAATTGAAATCGGTCCAGGAACACTCGACTTATTCAAGATTAGAAAAACTCGAGTTTTTCCAATTTTCCAGGAAAACTGCCAAAATGAATAATGGCAAGATTTGAATCGTCTATGTATGTACAAAAAATTTAACAAAACATAGGGCTTCTATTACTTAAACATATTCATCAAGAATTTTTATTTTAGAATTCCACAAAAAAAAGATATTGACACACACACTTTCTACACTAATAGCCCCACACTAGAATTTCCTCCTGTGTCGTGGGTGCCATGGACACACAAAGACGAATACACAAATACCCAGACCCAGAATAGAAATCCAAACTCATCATTCATTTTTCTGTCTGGCCGGGAATCGAACCCGGGACCCACTGCGCGTCAGACCAGTATGGTGACCGCTCGGCCACGGGGGTCGTCATGTGTATGAGACGAGATTATTTTGCGTTTCACATTTTTATAAATTCATAACTCGTCACAGCTTTTTATACAGATTTATAAATACAACACACACAAGACCGATATTTTTACATAAACCGTAAAAAGTACACAAAAAAGGTGTTCGAATAAAACCACCACAAAATCGAATAACGTAAAGCTTCCTTTGTGTTATAAACTCCAATCTTTTTCGTGACATTCTCACGTTTTATAAACCTATCAGGAAGGCGTATCAAGGGAATTAGATTATGTTTGGTTCGTGTTATATTTTAAGTAGACATTTTATACATACTTTTTAGAGGCGTGTCGTTAAAAAGTCAGGTTGATAAATTCATAACTATGGAAATAATTCAGTACTCATGTACTCGATACATCTGTCACGAACTGTCTGTAGATATAATGGACATAAATGGTATTGAAATCGTTGCAATTAGCTATCAACAGTGAAAAAAGCAAATAGTGAATTTCAGAACGGCAATTATAACCATTTATCTAATTGCAAAAGATGCGTAGTACTTACGTTATTTCAATTCTGTTTGTACCGACATTTATTTATAATTATGATAAGAGTCGAATAAAAATTGAATCTATAAGTCGTAGCACTTAGACCGAAACCTTCACCGAGTATGAAGGTAACTTGGCTAACTTAAATAACCCCGTCAATAATCCTACTTTTACCCAACTACATTAGGAGGAGGGTAATGTTTGTCGATGTTTGTCCTTTATTCTCCGCGTTCTTCGGCTTTCTTTAAGCAGATGTTACCGAGAGACCAATGACTGCGGTCACTTGGTCACTCCAACGGCTAGGTGATCGGCCGCGGGGTCGTTTCCCTTCAACTTTGCCTACCATCATCAGCTTGACTAGATAGTCAGGTTGACGCCGAGAAATGTGACCAAAATACCCCAGTATTCGTTGATAGCATACAGTTCAGAGTCTTGTTTTGATTCGCAGCTGATCGAGTATTATTTGTCCTCTTGGCGGTCCATGGTATTCGAAACATCCTTCTCCATCACCACATCTCAAAAGCGTCTATTTTCTTTCTGTTCCTACACTTCATAAAAAAATATTTACAGTGAAAGTGCGTTCTTGTTTCAAATTTTGCATCAGGTTATAACAAATTAATATTTTGGCCGTTCGAATATTTTGCAGATAAGCGTAGATACCGAATTGTAGTTAGTTGAACTGAGGATGCGTGGTTTCCACGGCGGAAGAGGGACGCATGTTGACCTCTGGATTCCCTGTGGAGTAAGAAAAGTTATATATTACATAACAATACGCGAAATTGATATTTTATTTGAAAGTTGTTACATGTTTGCAGTTAAACTTTTGTCGTCTGATTGTTAAAAGATGAACGGTTGTAATACACTTTGACACATATATTTGCCTTTAAAGAAGGTATTCCACTTAAATTCTCAAGCAATGCCTTTGCGATAGATTTTAGGTTGTGATATTTGCCTACCAATGAGTGAAAAATAATTTTGTCTCGACCATCAAAGGGTCACAGTGTGGACTGTACATTGCCCATAAGCAAATAGACTTTGGATCAAATATGTTAAATATTATTCTCAATTTTGAAACAAGGACACAATTTTAAATAATTTTAATTGCATAGTTATCAGACATACGGCATTGCCGTGTATCTGATAACTATGATAGATATACAATATTACTATTGGTAATAACTATCTATTATTACGAGTAGTATTTAATGTTCCCTCGCAACGTTACCATAATGAAGTCTCGGTCTACTAATCTTTTAATGACTCGAAATTACTTTTATGGAACGTTTTGCTACAATTAAACGAACAAGTATTCGTACTTAACTGAAAACGTATTTAGGAAATTAGTTTAAAGCCTTATTTTTAGTTTTACATAGATTATTTGTAGGGGTAATGGTTTTCAATGAATAAAATATAATAGTATTATCGTAATAGAAATATTTTATACATACATGTCTACCAATTCGCACTTGGCCAGCGCGGTGGACTGTGGCCTAAGACTCTCTCACTCTGAGAGAAGAACCGTGCCCAGCAGTGGGACAATAATGGGTTGACGAGAATAGAAATAAACGACGACAATAAAATATATATAGGACCTACCAAATAAACTATTTAAAACAAAATTAATGATTAAGAATGATTTTGCCGAACAATATGCTATCTCATATTAATATGGTTTTAATAATTTTACCTGAAATAAAGGCATGTGTATTACATGTTGTATTAACCAGGTGTTAGAACCAATGTCGGTCGACCGGAGAAGTTCCACCGCCACACCTATTACTAACGTAATGCAGTTTTTGTGTTTCAGTGGAAGGCTCACTATATATGAGGGGACCACCTTAGACCTCGGGAGTAGCAACGCATCTTTGATCTGTTTTATATGAAGTTGCTTTAAGATTTCCATGGGTGGCAGTAACCACTTACCATCAAGTGGAGTGCATGCTCGTTTGCTACTTCATTCTTTTAAAAAACGTCTTTATGTATATGTATATACAGGCCTATGCTTGTGGGTGGATCTCACATTTGTAATATTTGTCCTTATTGCAGAGCACGGTAATGCTTTGCCAAATTCATTCTGGTATAATTACTGGGTGAAAATACTTCGTAACTTTCGATATTAATGAATGGTGTCATATCACATAATTATTATCGTCGGTAATTTAATATCGTTCTACCAACGATTATCGTAATGAACTCAGTTGCTATGACAATAAAGGAAAACTTCGAAAATGTTTATGAAATGCTTCGCCTGATAGTTGACTGTTGCCTAGTTTAATTGAGATAGGAAAATTAAATTTTGCATTTATTTTTATTTGTATATACTAGTTGAGGAAAACCGACTAAGGTGACAATTTGAAGTAAATTTATTGGGTAGGTTTTTAGCGTACTTTTGTAGCGTATTTGCGTATTCATAGCCTTTTTATTTAGCGTAGCTTAATCCTCTGTAATGTGTGTTATATATCTTTGTATTTTTATAAAGAACTCATATGGTCTTATATTTTTTGATTATGGCGCTAAAATAAATAAATAATTAACCATTTCATTGCAATATGGATGCACAGCGTGAAAGTAAAATTATTAAGTTATACAAAATAGAACGTTATGTGAGCTAAATGTAGTCTAAAACTTTTCTGCATTATCGGGCTTATTTTAAGCATAAGAGAATACCTATTAGCATGTGTTTAATAAAGTCAGACTTACAATTAACGAGAAAACAAATACCACAAGTACTTGGTAGGCATTACGGGAGTGGAAATAAAACTTCACCGTTTTGATCCCCTTAAAGGGTTCTGAGAAAAGTTACTCAGCTTCAAAGGCCGGGTAAGTAGTATTACTTATAAAAGTGACCCTAAAAGGTTCATTAAGTAATTATAATTCCCATACTAAAAATGTACCGAGTGTAATTATATGACGATAAACAGCGTAATCTCTGTTATTATGTTAATGTACGAGTGGACAAACATAGATTAGAAAATACTTTAATAGACGCATAATACCTTAAAATTGAAATTTAAGTTTAACTGTAGCTTTATTTACAAAGAAATTTTAATAGAAGATTTAATACGTAGTCAGAAAAGGTTAGATTTCAAAAGGTATTTTTATATGTTTTATGAAATTCGTATTTATTTATACTTGTTGTTTTTAACCGACTTCGAAAAGGAGGTGGTTATACGTTCGACTGTATGTATTTTATTATGTATGTTCACCGATTTCTCCACCGTTTCTGAACCGATTTTCAAAATTATTTTTTTCTAGATCATGAGTTAGCAACGATATATAAAACATATAAATATAAGTCATATAAAACAATCTACAGTCAATACAATACAATAACCAATAATATTAATTTTGTATATAGCTTAAAAATAAATTTATGTTTGTCTTTTCTTAATTCATCTGGACAGTAAAAAAAAAGAACTAGATTGCATAAATATTACATCATGATGTTTGTCTGTAAATTTAAAGATGATAATTATATACATATCTGCAATTCAAGCCTCCGCCTATTCCAGAATTTACGTGATTATCACAGCTGAATGGTATTGAATTGCTTGCGGCGAAATTAATTTATGATTTAATTATCATACTTCTCTGAATAACTTCCACTTCAGAGTAACTTCATAAACTTTTCATAAACGGCGTTGAAAGTAAAGTGGAAGTTTGTAGTTAAGATGAAATATTATTTTGTATTTTTCTTTTTTGTAAGGGCTCATGCGTATCCGTACTTAATAATGTATAAAAAGAAAACTTACATGTAGTAGGTACTAAACATAAAGTCAAAACTAACTTCGTACAGTCAATATAGCTTATATAAATTTTGTGATGTACTCGTGTGTGCTTTTAAAGAATTGCAATGTTTTTTTTTCAAACAAGAAAATATCACCACTGGATAACAAATACGAGGAATTTAATAAAATAAAGACTATACATATTATAGCACTTATTAAAGTTGTCGGAGTAATTGTAAATCGTTGTCAAAGAGAGTTTTGAAAAAATTATTTCGTCTAAATGCGATTTTTCATGTAAAATAGCTACGTAACGTGCTGTTATAATAACCAATTTAGGTGGTACAACCAATTTAGTTCGACCGGGTAGATACCACCATCGTACCTATTTCTAGCGTGAAGCAGTTCTTGAGTTTCAGTGGAAGGGTATAGTTGCCGGCTCAATTATATATGAGGCCACCATCTTAGTCCTCGGGAGTAGCAACGCATCTGTGATCAACTTCAGATAAAATCCCTCTTCTATATGAAGTTGCTTACAAATGTCCATGGGCGGCAATGACCACTTACCATCAGGTTGGCTGCTTGCTCGTGAGCTATTTCATATTTATAAAAAAAAACATCATTACATAGTAAGTTGTCCACCAGATAATGAACGCTGTCACGATTACAACAGATATCCTTAATGACTTCATTTTCGCTTTGTCTATCAAACTCCGTTTGTTCACACCTGAAATGAGGTTTTTTCCTCCGAACTTCCGATTAAAAACCTTTTCGCTCTCAGAAAATAATTACATACTATAAAAACCTTTTAAAAAGCTTTTTCATTAACAGGCGAGAAAATTTAATGATTTCATAATCCGTTAAATTGCATGTGACAGGAAGCTATATCGTATTGGGAAGCAAAACAATTTGGAAAATACCATTTATGTTTCTTCCTTATATAAAAAATAAGTAGATATTAAACTCTTTCGATTGATAATATGGGTATCTGAGAATAAAAACAACGTTCTTGAGTGTAATTTAGGACTACGGAATGCGTATGAGGTTAATTTGTTAGTAACCATTCACTATAATGGTTACTGCTGCCCATTGATATCAAAAGCGAACCCCCGACAAGATAAGTGTCTTACCTCAGGTTGGCCACGGAACATTGCTGCCTCTGAAGACTAACTTACTACATGCCTCAAACCAAAATTCTGCAGCTCTTATCATTGCAGTTTTTAGTCTCACAAGGTGGTAGAACCAGTGTTGTTCGACCGGGGAAGTTTCACCGGCACAACTATTTCTAGCGTGAAGCAGTTCTTGCGTTTCGGTAAAAGAGTGTGGTCGCCGGCTCACTTCTATATGAGGCGACCATCCTAGTCCTCAGGAGTCTAGCAACGCATCAGTGATCGACTTCAGATAGAACAGCATAGAGATTTATGCTACCGTTCAATATGTGGAATTTATTTACGTTTAGTCGTTCCCATGCTATCTGATATGTTTTAGTGCTAGGTATTTTCAATCAATGAATACACATGGAAGTAGTAAGTCCATTTGCGTAATTAGGTTCGTTTTTAAAATAAAGTTAGTCTGGCTTTAGGTATAGAACAAATATATATGAGTAAATTATTCCTCGAAGATCCTTTTTAATCCACTTTAAATATTTATATTGTATAATGACTATTATAATTATGAGGAATACATATAATCAATGTAATTATGATTTTTATTCAATATATTATTCTTCTTTTATCATAGAATAAATGCTAGGGTAGTTTGTTTCATTTTCGATGAAACAGAATAACGAAAAGTAAGTAAAAGCGTAATTATAATTCAACGAACCACACGTTTTGAAAAGCAACAAATATTTTGCCCGAAGCACGGTTTCCGATTATCCTGAAGTTTAATCGGTATGCGGTATGGTGTATGGTTGGGAGTATTCTGTAAAAGTTATATACATATTACGAGAATTTATATCCATATTCCATTTTATTTTTTACAAGAAACAAGAAATAGCGACTGTAGTGTTTATTTTGTGAGACTTTATTTATTAAAGTGTAGATTGAACTCTACTGTATCTACATACATTTTTATTAAGAGAGTTTAATCTCATGCCATTTTACTATTTATTAAACTATTTTGTTTTATAAATAAATAAAATAAATAACATTTCTTGTTGGAGTAAGATCACCTCGAGGGCTTACTGCATACCTATTGGTTTTATGCTTCAGCCGAACAATCAATTAATTAAGGGGAATAGTGAAAACACACGTGGTTTAACCGCGTTATTGGCCATATCGTGTGTTCTGGCAATCAAACTTTAGCGGTTTTTTAACACGAGTAAAAGAAACGAATGAATAAGGGTAGAAAATTAATTAGAATCTGCAAATTTTGATACCTAATTTTTGTGAACTACATGGATAATATAACATTTAAATTTGGCTTTCAAGTTTTCTTTTTTTTTGCGCTTTCCTTCAGTTAAGTACATGATATAAAAATAATTTATCATTTATAAATATTCTAATGTGTTATGCATAAAAATAATTCAAACTTAAGTAATAAAAGTGTATTTTCATGTATTTCTTCAGGTAAGATATAAAACCTTCTAGATGTCGTAGAATCTAAAAACAAAAAAAAACAAAAAAAGTATATTATAATGTATACAAGTTGGTCAGTATGAAATCACAATCAGCTACAGTTGTAATCCCATTTATTAGTTAGGAAATGATCTAAATGCAATAAAATAATAGTTTGGTAGCCTCTAAAGATAATCGATATATTGGCAATAATATAGGGAATACGATTGCGAGCTTTATTGCTTCAGTTCTGGTTAAATGGACAACCGAGATATTCGATAATTCTTCGAGATATACGGTATATTATATCAAATTGTGAATGATGAAATTCAGATTTCTTTACACTACCAGTATAACCACCAATGTGAGTACAATATTAACTGAGCTAGAATTCTGCCCAAGGAAAGGTAACATTGACATAATGTTTGACGACAAGGTTTCCATTTCAGACATGCATCTTTTGAAAATCGTATGGAATAGAAATAAACACTTGATTTAACAATATATGGAAAAAAATCTAAAGAAATATAAAATTAAGAGTTGGAATTAGGAAACAGGAGTTAGAAATAGGAAATTTTCAAGTTTGTGTGACAAGCACGATAAATTTTCCATAAAGCTGAAATATTTTTCAATACACTTAGGTATACTTCATTGCCTCAAAATATTCTAATTGGGCAACCTATGTAGGTACTACATGGTTGAGTGGGCGAGGGTACCTCAAAACAGTGAAATATAACGAAATATATTAATTTTGTACCAGCCTACGAGGGCACTTACGAATTGTCCTCAACTGAACCTCAACATGACCTCAGCTGAAAGGGTCCGGCGAGAAATTTTGCGAGCTAGTCGTTATTCTTTATATATATTAGTTTTTTAATGTGGTTTTTACATGAAAAATAAAAGTTTAAGTATCTTGCCTTATATTTGACTAAATCACGGACTTGTTTGGCAAGATACAACTTAATTTGACATTTCATGATTCCAATGCCTACTACGAAAAAAATAATGAAAATTTAAGAACCCAATCCAAAGACGATCTTTGTGAAAAAAGCAATATTGTAGACAATCGCCATATCTATAAAATAAAGTAAATAAATTAATAAACATCATTAATCTGAATTCACTTAATCTTACAAAAGTAATAACTAATTGGCTTTTGAAAATGAACTATGAAGAATCGGAGACTTCTAGAAAAACAGTCAGTTACATTCACAAATATGCATCTACATATACCTACTCAAACACACCCATCACACACGCAAACATGCACACTCGTACACACGCGTGTACACATTTATGCATACACTCACACACTTATATATATGTAAAAAATAATACACTTTAATTTAAGTTTTGTAACCGTATATAAAGGAAGGGCGGGGCATCCTGCCACAGATAGATATTTACTTAAAAGAAATACTTAAATTAGTCTCGAGTTCGTTCATTTTATATTTTTATGTACACAAAACATTACAATTGACACAAGAAGTATATTCTTGAACATGAAAATTACAATTGTAAAATAAACTTCATCTCAGCAGCAGACAACCGTGTTTGGATTCAAATAATTGTAGAGATTTTTAAGGTAACAATTAATTTATTCAACGGTGAAAATTATTGAGTTTCAACTTCAAACCTATTTCTCTTTAATAACTGAAGACTTAGCGCTGCTGTACTCTGGTTTGAAGGTACTAAGGGAAACATACTTTTCCGACGCGTTCCAACACAGTCCTCAGAGCAGCAACGCATTTGTGACCAACCGCTTGTAATATTCTAATCTAATTTATGGTTGATGACAGATGTTTAAGATCGGGTGTGATCACTAACCATCAGAGAAACTGCTCATTTATTGCACTTCTATATCATACATTGACGACCCGCGTGGCGGAACGGTCACCATACCGGTCTGATAGAGAGAAATGTGAATGATGAGTTTAGATTTCTGTTCTGGGTCTGGGAGTTTGTGTATTCGTCTTTGTGTGTCCATGGCACCCAGGACATATGAGAAAATCTTACTGTGGGCCATGATTGTAGAAAGCGTTTATTTATGTATTATTTAGATATTACGTAGACTACTACTTTGACAAAATAAGCTTTATAACTGTTATTACTAATAATAAAACAACGTAAAACGCGTAAAACACCACTAGAAGTATGTATGTATGTATATGTGTGTGTGTGTAAATGTTTTGTATGTTTTTGTAAATGTAAATTCCAATATATATGTACAACACGCATTGACCTTAAAACCCAATATACGAAAGACAGGAGAAATGTTTTAGCGCGGGTCTATGTTCCATTGAGATGAATCC
>DWNE01005702.1:0-13723 GCA_018249875.1 Cecropterus toxeus | reverse complement strand
ATGTCCATGGGCGGCAGTAACCACTTACCATCAGATGGGCTGCTTGCTCGTTTGCTACTTCATATTAATAAAAAAAATGCAATATACAAATATGCAATATACAAACATGTAGTATGTGAGGTAAAAAGTTTACTTAAAGACTTAAACAATTAAAGACGGTATATACATTTGTAACTAAATGCTTCAAAAATCGAAATAGGAATGGCTGCATGAGATAGTTTAAGCTTGGGCGAGCTTTAAAGCTCTTAAACCAAACTTGGCAGCCTTAGGCGGAACGATACCGCAATGATTCGATTTACTGGTTACAAGATTGGTAGCAATTCGTAACCAAATATTCGAAGTATTTCAAAAGTGAACTCAAGTATAATTTTTGAAAAGTTCTCGATTGTTTTGAGTAATAACTAAGTGCTGCACTTAATGTCAAGTTGAAAAAGTATATTTATTACATTAACTTACAATGTCAAACATGCAAAATGATTATGAACATAAAAATACTTGCCGATTTTTCCTATAGAATTTAAAATCTATTTTACATATGAAACGAATAAACAAAATTAAAATACTTGTAAAGTTTTTCACCCAATTCAGAGTATTTTTAATTGGTATTATTCAATTAAAAGCTGACTTCCTCACTAGTTCCTAATACTTAAAAACAATTTTAATAAACAGATATAAATTTAGGTCTATTTTTTGTGCGATCGACCTTAAGGATACATGTATAAAATATTGCTCAAACCGGAAAGGACGGCGGTATGTGTGATTGCTTGCCGTACTAAAGACCAGACGATGCGATAGGCCCAGCCGCTTGCCTGGGTGGAGTCCGATGGGATAAGGCGCTCAGCGGACTCCTGTTCGTTTTTTCGGAGATCCCGGTGACCACTAGTAGCGTGGACGATGGTCATCAGGGAAGTTGAAGTGCAGAAAAACCCACATAAACCTTATAAAGAGGAAACCTCGAAACCAAAAAGAAATGTTAACACAATAAAAAGGCATCAAAACCAACTTGTCAAATTTCGCCGGCCATATTGTCATGATAAAAAATGCAGATTTTTTGATCGTAAATAAATTTGGCCCTTTACATAATCGACCTTAAGGTCAAAGAGACGTCTTTGGTTTGTATATCTGCTAAGTGAGAAGTCACTTTAATAGAAACGTTAACATACAAACAAAAGCCACGACAACCACTTGTTGCAATGTACTACAAAACAACAATAAGTGTCACTCGGCCTAGGTCTAGACAGCCATTGTATCGAGAAACAGTTGTTTATTTCTAATAAATTGAAGTAACAGACAATGTAGTTATCATCACATTTGCAATCAAATTTCAAACAGAGTGGTATTATATCTGCCCTTAGTACGACTTTCTTACGTTTACCCAAAAAATTACATTGTCCCTCATACATTGCCATATAAATTGCAAATCTATGTTTTCGTTTTCAGCCATGCCTAGCAATGTACAACGCAATGCTATGCTCTAGTATAAAATTTCTTATTTTCCCTTAAATCAATTATTGTATATGTTTTCGCTTATCAATTTAACCCCCGACGCTAAAAGATGGGTGTTATAATTTTGACCATAGCGGTCAAAATTATAACGTCTATGTATAGTCTGTATGTCTGCCTGTGGAAACGTAGCTTCTAAACGACTGTAGTGTTGTAGTGATAATGTCAAAATCCGTCAAGCCGTTTGGGCTGTAGCGCGTGCCAAAGAAATGGACATATACATATAGGTTCCAAAAGCACAATTTCTAACGTTGTCGAGTAATAATGCAAAATAATACAATATTCAAACTGAATAGCAATCTTACTATATAGTGAAGCACTCATAATCCTTCTCTTTGATAAATGTACGGACTAAACAGTCTTGTTAATACGAAGATGTGCAAACTAATCCTAACTTTAATTAGCCTTGTAAGTTAGGTATTTTAGTCTAACAGCTTTTATAAAGCTGGGAATAATCTGTATATCGTCTAAAATTTATGAAGGATTACTTTAGGACGGTTAGGACCTATAAAACCAGTAAAACAGTTATTATCTGCTTGTATAAATAGTAATATATGTAGAATAAAGTTTTATACCGACTCAGCCTTCTAAGAAAAACCCCTTTAAGTATCCAAAGTCTTTAAAAGAATTAGATTAAGAAAAATGTCCTTACGATTATAAGAATGTCTTTCGAATTTTGGCGAACATAAATTTCCTGTTACTTTAATTGCCTCCTTTTAATTAGAGAATAGACTGTACATGCATTTATGAGCGAGCGCTTGTCCCTCCCCCATTGCATCTGCCAGTGGAACTAACTAAGCATAGAAAGAGCAAACCAGCATGCAGCTCATCTAATAATTTGTAAAGTAAATATAAATGCCGCTTTTTTGCTCGACTTGGCGGGGGGACTGCCGTGCCCGATTCGTTGCTACTCCCGAGGATTGCGATGGCATGAGTAGATGTGGTGGTATAAAAAACGTGAGTTGACTTTCTAAACTTTTTACATACGGAGAGCTTTTGTACTTGAGCTGCACACTGCTACTATAAGGAAAAAGTTGATATAACCTAAGTGCAGTCGCAAAAAAATACCACAGAGTTATAACATCTTCAAACTTCAAATTTTCATTGTAAATATTGTTTCGTATATTAGTGTGAAAAGCATGTGTTAATTGAAATCTACCAACCCGCATGCGGTCGGCTCTGTGGTCTAGCCCACTGTTTCCCAATCTTACTATCACTGCGAGTCCCTTTGTAGGTAATTTTTCCCTTCTCGCGTGGCCGAGCGGTTACCACAACGATCTAACGCGCAGTGGGTCCCGGGTTCGATCCCCGGCCAGACAAGCATCTGAATGATGAGGTTAGATTTCTGTTCTGAGTCTGGGTGCTTGTGTATTCGTCTTTGTGTGTCCATGGCAGCTACGACACAGGAGAAATTCCTAGTGTGGGACTATGAGTTTAGAAAGCGTCTTTAGAAAGCGTCTTAATTACCATTTCTAACTAAAACATTACAAAATTCATAAAGTATTGCGTATAAGTCGAGAATTTGTGAACAAATAGCTGTAAGATCGTTAAAATCTTCCGCTACATTATATTGTATGCCATAAAATCGTCCTTCGAACGGAAAATCCATTGATTGTCAAGAAGAATGATTGGCTACTTGATACGACGAGACGGGCTGATCCATCTTGGAGAGCAAAATCGAGGCCAACAATAAAACAGAACAGGATCAAACAGCTCTTCATAATACGGATCAATATGCTAACATTATCTTGGCAACGAGTGTATTGAATTGATGCATCGTTTATAATGAGAGAAAGGTTATAGAATGCCATTTACAACTTTAAAAATTACGATTTTAGCTGAAAAATCAAAGTTTAGAAAGCGCTCATAAAAACAGTCAGAAGGTCGTTTCAATTTATATATTTGACAGGTGGTAGAACTAATGTTGTTCGACCGAGGAGGTACCACTGCCACACCTATTTCTAGCGTAAAGCAGTTCTTGTGTTTCGGTAGAGGGGTGTGGTTGCTGGCTCACCTTTATATGAGGCGACAATCTTAGTCCTCGAGAGTAGTAACGCATCTGTCATCGACTTCAGATAGAAGTCAAGTTCTATATAAAGTTGCTCATAGATGTCCATGGCTGGCCGTCAAACGTAACTACTTCTATCTCAAAAAGATTTGCTAACGAATGACGGCTGTAACGTCTTTGTCAGTCATTTCGATCACTTTTACGTCACAAATATACAGTTATCGACACAATGCAAAGATTTATCAGTTTCGTTAAGTTAACAGATGAGAGCACAAAAAGCTCGTCGAAATATTCCCACTCAGAGCTTCGGAATAAATTGCATTCGGTCGTCATAACGTACGCTCTCTGTGGCCCGATAAAAAAGTATAAATCAATCCGATTAAACCGTTTCAAATGGCTTTTGGAAACGAGCCGACACTTATTTTTTATGTGCTTAGATTTTTAGTTTTATTCCATTTTTGTTGCACGTCTGATATTTTGTTTTCGAATGTCACTAGTAACGTGATTTGGCATGTCATGGTTCTATTTTTATACTTTTATATGAATTCTAAAAAAAAAAATTACTCACGGCTGAAGTGAAATTATTAATAATAAATTTTAAAAAATCGATGACTTAATCACTGCAATCTACATCTTATTTCGCATAACACATACGTACCAAACTGAGCTCCGCATTAAAATCGTTGGTCACAATACATAACCGTTTGTAGCCGGACTGTAACGCGTGCTAAAGAACAAACAAACACACAAACACGACAACGAAAAACATTAATCTCTTTCTGAAAAAAAATATTGGAGTGCTTAATTTACATTGAATTAGATGTAGAAATGTAATTGCTTGAAACCTCACTAATCCCGGCTCGCGTGGATTTAGCAGTTTAAAGCATCGGACTCCGGATGTGACCAAGTAGTGATTTAAACCTCGGACAACGGTTTGGCGTAGTTCTGTAGTGTTTTAAAACCTACTTTTTTATAGTACTAAGCCTAACTGACGGACTAGGCATATTATGGTGTGATGTATCTTTTGTATTTTGCAAAGTAAAAGAAGATACATTTTTTTTCCGAAAAAAGCTTTTATTTTAATTTGTCTATTATTATATTATGCTTTCATAATTCCCAGCATTAACTTTCATGCTGGGAATCATGAAGGCGTTTTTAAGGTGATAACAGTTTTAAAAGGTGGTAGATTTCTTTGTGGTTCGACTCCGAAGTCACCACCGTCACACCTTTTTCTGTTTAATAACCGTACAACCGGTCTGAAGTGTGTGGTTAAGAAAACAAATTTTCCTGAGGAGTTCCAACATAGTCTTTATGAGTAGAATAGTAGAGGGGTACTCTGATTTAATCTCGAGTTGGATGGCAGATGTTCATGAGCGACCGTGACCACTTAATATCAGGTGGTAGAACCAGTTTAGTTCGACCGGGGAGGTACCAACGCCACACCTATTTCTAACGTGTAACAGTTCTTGCGTCTCCTTGGAGGTTTCCGGCTAACTTTTGCGTGAGACGACCATTTCAGTTCTAAGGAGTACACGCATCTGTAATCGACTTCCAATAGAATCCCTGATCTATATGAAGTTGCTTACATATGTGCAAGGGCGGCATGCATGCTCGTGTGCTACTTCAATCTGATAAATAAAATAATGGTGTTCAGTGCACACCATACTTTTTTTTAGCAACCTACTTTTAGCATGAAACAGGATTTGCGTTTTGGTGAAAGTGTGACTGATTAATGACTCGGGAGCGGTAACGCATCTGAAATCGTCCTTAGATTCGTGGGTCCTCCCCAGAGTTATTGCAGGACTACATGTTCGTTTGCTACGTCAATCTTCTAAAAATTATTTTCAATGCAGTATATTTAAATTCATCAGTCATTGGTTGAGGGTCAAAATTTTGTCCCCAATGAGAGACCAAAGCGCTACGCAGGTCATTTAAATTAAATTCGTATAAATGTATATTAAGGTAATCTTTTACCTTATCTTTTCCAATCTTGCAGTTTGTTGGCGGGCTTTTCATCTTTTGATTGAAGGCGATGACCTCGTTCTCTTAAACCTTTCAGAATTTGAGCGGTGGTGTCGTGAATCCTATCTAAACCTCGTCGATTCTGAGACCTTTGTAGGGAAAGTAAGCCGGTTGCTGAAAAGTGTCATATTGAATCTTGACCGCACGTACGTTGGCCGAGAGATAGGTAATTTGATTAAAGAACAAATTTCATGATTAAACATATATTTATAAAGAGTTTTTCTAAAAACCAGCCTTTAGTATCATTTCTTTTCAGAAAATCCATTCATTTTTTAGTTCAAATCGTTTAACAAATTGTGATCATGTACTTTACCTGATGGTACTCTTACCATTTACCATCAGGTGGACTGCTCGCTCGTTTGTAACTCCAATCTTATTAAAATGTTCCTGTCCCGGAACAGGTATTTGGCACGCCTTATAAGGCCTTCAAATGATAAAACAACAACGCTAAGCGGGTTGTAGAACCAAAGTAGTTCGACCAAACAAACTCTTATGCTTTATAATATCAGTATAGATTAAACGGTTATATGAGTTTAGTCAAAATACTCAAGTAATAAGTAGATTGATCTATTCAATAGCTTTCATTTGATACCCATATTGTCGTAATAGTAATAAACCCTCCCCCCCTATTTCCAGGAGACAATTATAAAAATTATATAGGCTGCGTCACTATGTAAACTGAGACGATTCCAATGACATGTCATACATTGAAATCCGTGAAGCCGTTTGAGCTGTAGCGCGTGCCAAAGAAAAGTACATACATACAAACACACATACATGTATACATACATACATACGCTCGAAAAACATTACACTAGTTCTGACGCAGTTGGGTAAAAGAAATGTTTCCCAGGGAAACAAACTTTGGACGCGGAGTCCAAGGTTATACCACAATTAATTCTGCAAATAAAGAGCAAATTAGAAGGAACATAATTTGATAGCAGTAATTATAAAACCATCTAGAAGGTTAAGGTTTTACAATTAAAAGGGTTGGACGTAACCCGTATTTTCGATCCCTCAAACATGCTTGTTAGTGAGACATGTACGGATTACAGCCAATTATTTTAAACTGAGCTCCTAAACTACGAACAAATGTTATGAGATAAAGGGACAAATCGAGTCGAGTTGAATGGCGGATATATGGGGTAGCTTTGGGTAACAACACGGCCGTTTTATATTGCTGTATATAAAGTATGCGTATAATATTTTCATTGTTGTTTTATAATGGTTAAAATAAGGGCTCTCTTAAATTTTGTTTATGTAAGCGGGTAAAAATTTTAGCGTGGTTTTATGTCCGTGTACGTGGATTTGTTATGGCCTGGTCGTTAGGGTTAACTTGGCCTCTTTAGTCCAAATCAGGTAGGACTTCGTTCCTCTTTGGATTGATTACATGTGTTCATGAACTTATCATTAGAAAAATGATAGTTTTATGCCTTTATTTATTATAGCCGTGCCACGCTGTTTCCGCTACTACATAAGAAGGAATAAACAAACATATATAATATATAGCCTTTAGCCTTTCTCAATAAATGTACTATTCAACAAAAAGATTTTTTATTTCGAACCAGTACTTCCTGAGATTAGCCCGTTCAACCAAACAACTGTTTTATAATATTATTATAGATTGGATGAAACGCGTGATGAAATTATTGGAGGTAGTCACCAGATGGTAGAACCAGTGTAGTTCGACCGGAAAGGTACCATCGCCGCACCTATTTCTAGCGTGAAGCAGTACTTGCGTTTCGGTGGGTGTGATTGCCGGCTGACTAGTATTTGACGCGAACATTCTAGTCCTTGGGAGTAGCAACGCATCTGTCATCAACTTCAGATAGAACCCCTGTTCTGTATGAATTTGCTTACATATGTCCATGGGCAGCAGTGACCACTTAACATCAGGTGACTGCATGCTCGTTTGCTACTTCACTCTGATAAAAAAAAGTTGTCACCGTACCGTCTGACATGCAGTGGGTTTTAGGGATCGATTCCCGGCTAGACAGTGAAGGATTAATTTAGATTTATTTTCTAAGTCTGGGTATTTGTGTGTGTGTCCATGGTACCCAAAATATTTTTGTGAGGCTATGGGTGTAGATGTTGTTATGTCCAAATATATAAGTTAACGCTATATATAGTGATTATTCCTTTTTTGTAACAAGGCTAGAAGTAATGCTCACCTTTATATAAGGCGACCATGTTAGTCTTCGGAAAACTAACGCTTGTGTGATTGACAGACAGGATAGAACAGGGTCTATATGGTGCTTACAGTTGCCTATGTGGGCTGTGATCAATTATCATAAGTTGAACTACATGTTCGTTTGTTACTTATGATAAAGCAAACATGAATTCTGACGGAAAGAAGTCACCGACATTCGTAACTCTAAACAAGACTCAAGCATCAGGAACTTTTAAGGAGAACAATTTTTGCAGGTACGCGGTATAAAGGAACGCGTAAATACGTTTTCATTATTTTTACTACATAAAAATAACACGGCTTATTACCGGCTTTTTATAGGTACAAGCGAAAGCACGTAAATGTAATATTTGTTTTATGATAATATTCGTTATTTATTCACATTTTGTAATAAACGTGATTTGGTTTAGTATGCTCAATAGTTGTTCGTGCTCGTTGTAGGAATATACTATATTCAATTCATTAAATTTTCACGATTCGTCCATAGATGGCGCCACAAGTATTCTGAATCACGCTATCAAAAATATAAACAAGTTGTTTAGTTAAATCGTAGGAGCAGGGATTTTTTGAAAAATACAAGTAGCAAACGAGCATGCAGTCCATCTGAAGTGGCGACTGCCGCTAGACATGTGTCCAATTCCAGATAAGATCAGTCTTACTTGAGGTTAGTTGCAGATGCGTTGCCACCCCTGAGGACTATGTTGGAACAAATAACACTGCTGTTTATAGGCAGAAATGGGACTATTGAAAGCAGTGATAGCCTAATGATTAAAACCCTGCCTCTCAATCTAGACTAAGGTTCGAATCCAAGCACGCACCACAGATCTTTCTAAAAATATGTGCGTGTTAGAAATTAATGATCACAGTTTTATGGTAGAAGAAAACATCGTGACACAACATACACAAATGAGAGGTCTTAAAAAAGTTTGTACAGGTCTGTGAAGTCTGACAATTCGTACTTGGCTAGCGCGATGGACTTTGGCCTTAAATTTTCTCATTCTGGGAGAAGACCTGTGCTCATCATATTCCACTGAATAAAAATTGATCATCGATAGGACTATCGAAGCACGACCGTTCTCTATTTTCCATCTCTCTGTAAGAGATAATTCTTTGCCAACTATACATTGATTTATACTTAGTACCCTTGTACAGCCTACTTTTACCTGCTTCAGACCTTGTTTAGGCTTTTCAAGTCGTTATACAAAAAGAAACTTAATATCCCCAGAGTATTCCGCTGTCCATTACATAGTGCGAGAACAAGCTATGTAATCCCAGTTTTGTTCGTCCGAATCCATTTCACGGCTGTTATGCGGTGACGTGACCTGACTTGTAATAGTGAGTAGGGTTGCCACTTTGTTGTTTTTTTAGTATTTTTTTAATAAAAAAAATGCTAGAAAAGGAGCAAGTAGACCTGATATACCGCTTTTGCGATGGGTACCGATGGTCAAATATGATTGGAAATGTACTTGAGTTCGGTTACAAAGTCTTACGCTTGAGTATCTTTGCCCTTTATAAAGTAAAATTCTTAATGTTAATACAAGTTTAAAAATTAAATTGAACAATACAGTAAATCTTTGGTAGGGGCCATGTTAGATCCGTGAAAGTAAATACAATATAATGTACAATATAATATTAAAGTATGTACAATATAATACTAAAGGTAAATAAATACTTTCATTTCTCTCTTAATTTTCTTTCGACAGCTTTTAGGTGTCGACTATTACATCTTTACTATTTATCATTAAAGATTCACAATGCACTTATTGAGTAATCACTTAACAATCATAAATTTAGGTAAATAGAAAAACAAAATTTATTTGAATACATACAAGTTACAATTTGTAGCTACGATTTTATGAATATGGCTAGTAGTAGTAGTAGTTAACTTATGCTGCAAGGAACCATATATACTTGTATCTTTCGTGATGTATATGTGATCAGCCGTGCTTAATCTAAGATCGAAGTTTGTGTTTAAGTAGAATATTCACAAAACTTCCATAGCGTGATTCAGAATACTGATTACCAACTCTTGACGAGTTATGTTCGCCGCATATATATTTTCTAAAAGCTGGCAACCCTAACTGTAGCGGTATTTACGAGGGGATAAATAAAGATATCTTATGTCGTATATCTTATCTTTGGCGGAATCCATCCTGATTATGATTGTGAACGACATATTACGTAACTAGTATGAAAAGGTCAGTTATAGGAAATATGTTCATTTATAGATTACATCAGTTTCTGATTAATTACCTGTGCTAATTACCATCATTGTCTGTGCACGGGTCTTCTCATAGAATGAGTTTTGGGCCATAGTCCACCGCGCTGGCCAAGTGCGAATAGGTAGACTTCACACACTTTTGAGAACTCTTTTTTTAGAGATCTCCTAGCTATGCAAAAATATAAAAAGTCGGCCAAGCGCAAGTTGGGCTCGCGCAAGAAGGGTTCTATACCATTATTTGTAAAAATGGCAAAAAGAACTGTTTTTCGTATGTATTGTTGTAGCGGCAACAGCCTGGTGACATACGGACAGACGGACAGCGGAGCCTTAGAAATAGGGTTCTGTTTTTACCCTTTGGATACGAAGCCGTAAAAAATGACCTGACAAATATAATCAACAACTTTTTTACGCTGTTTAGGTGTAGGTAGTACTACACCCATGATCACTACACTCGGTTTGCCTTGCAGGAAAATGTAGTATTTAGGAAACAGCGTCGCAGACGAAGACACAAACAATTTCAATAAAACGTAATATCAGACATAAATTCCGAAGCACTATTTCGCGGGCGTTCGCGAAAGAATTGTCGATTACAGAATTCGTAGCTGTATGCTATTGAGATTGAAAATGGCGGTTAAGATTAGAATGTAGCCCATTTTAACGGCTTGTCTGACGGATATTGGTTTGAGGATTTTAATAACGACCCGGTTTTATTATGACGTTTCATCACAATACTTTTAAATTGGTGTCGCTATTTCACAGATGGTATTTTTATATGTAACATGCTTATAATGTAACAGTAACAAATGAGCATATATCCACCTGATGGTGGCCACTAACGCACATGGACGTCTGTAATTAACCTCCGTTTTTTTATTAATATGAAGTGGCAAACGAGCAAACAGCTCGATTGCTCGTGAGCGTATTTCTAGCGTAAAGCAGTTCTTATTTTTCGGTGGAAGGGTGTGGTTGCCGGCTCACTTTTATATGAGCCGATCATCTCAGTCCGCGGAAGTAACAACTCATCTGTCGCCGACTTCATATATAACTCCTGTTCTATATGACGTTGTTTACAAATGTCCTTGGGTGACAGTTACCACTCTCCAACAGGTGGATTAAATGCTCGTTCGTTATTTGATTAAATTTAATTTGTTAAAAAAAAGTAGAGTCATAACATAACAAAACATCTGAATCTTTATTTCTATAAATTCGAATCAGTAACACGCCACGTTAATGTAACGAAGGTACGAAACCCGCAGAAGGCTTCCATTACTCTACAGCACAAAAGGCTGTAGGAGCACCTTTGTCTCCGTAAAAGCCTCCTCCCACGCAAAGCATGTTCCAAATGATACTTTCGAAATGGTGGCTCTATACACAATGGTACAAATCTTCTGCTGGAAATGTTGAACGATTTGGCAATTTCATCTTAAAATCTAGAGATTTGGTTAAAACGGTTTAATGGTTAATTATTACGCGACTGCGCCAGAAGGAAGGTAATATTCTTCGAGAGTATGTATGTTTGTATGTATGTATGTATGTATGTATGTGTGTATGTATGTTTGTATGTATGTATGTATGTATGTATGTATGTATGTATGTATGTATGTATGTATGTGTGTATGTATGTTTGTATGTATGTATGTATGTTTGTATGTATGTTTGTATGTATGTATGTTCATTTTTTGGCACGCGCTACAGCCCAAACAGCTTAATGGATCGTTACGTATGACATATCATTAGAATTGTCTCAGTTTGGAAAGTGACGTAGGCTATAAGAACAAAATAAAATATTAAAAAAATGGGGAGAACGAACGACTTTTTTTCTGACACGACAATATGGGTATGAATTAAAATTAGCAAATAGACAATTCTAAAAATATATATACTACTAGCTGTGCCACGTAGTTTCGCCAACGTTTGTTAGACAGACAAACATAGCGTGATGTTATATACATACATTAAAGCCTTCCTCAATTAATTTACTATTCAATACAAAAATATTTTTTCAGTTCAAACCAGTACTTCCTGAGAGTAGCGCGTTCAACAAAACAAACTCTACCGCTTTATAATATTAGTATAGATACTACTGTTGCTTATTTATTTTGACAAAAACACATGTAAAGCGTTAAATAACATCATCATTGTGAATAAAAAACGCTTAAAGCAGTCAGGTTTTGTTTTAATGTTTTAACAATGTTATTGGTTATTGGTCTTTATTTAAAACGGATATGCCTAGTAATATTTAATAACACATATAGTGTTATTAAATGATCCACATCTTTGTGAACAAGAATCCTTATTTATATATTTTATACTTTGCCTGGTCAGCTAGTATTTTATACGCTTTGGCTACAGTTGTCCACAGCCAGTAGTGATCTCTTACGATCTGGTGGGCTAGATGCTTGGTTCCTGAAATTTCATAAAATAAAAAGTTAGCGATGCAACCCGCTGTAATTTTGATTCCACGTTTCTAAGAACGATTTTTAGTTCCGTATCCAAAGGGTAAAACCTATTACTAAGGTTTCGCTGTCTGTCTGTCCGTCTGACCGTCTGTCCGTCAGCCTATCCGTCTGTCCGTCCGTCTGTCACCAGGCCTGTATGTTTTTCTGTTGTCGCTATTACAAAAAATACTAAAAGAGAACCAAATAAATATTTAACGACGGCTTCGATAAACAAATGTAAGTTTATTGTCGTTTTTTTATCTATAATGGTACGGAACCCTTCCTGCGCGAGTTTGACTCGTACTTGGCCGATTTTTGCATTTTCTATTACTGTAAAAAGCCTTAAGCGTTATATTTGAAGATATTCACTGGGACGTTTATCATTTATAAAGTCTTAGGTACGAACTATCTTTCCTTATGTACACAGTAATACATAATTTAGATAGTTCTTTTGAACGTCAGGGCTCTTCAAAGACGCCTCGTTTATCAATAAAAAAGGCCCCAAAACGGATTTAGTCAGAGTTAAAAGGAAGCGTAACCATTAACAAGATAAGAGGGGACTTTCCGATAATGGGCTTTTTGTCGCTAACCGCGCGCAAGATTAAATTGTCGAAAGCTTACGACACAAATTCGGTTTCGACCATAGAACGTACGTAACGCATCCTTGGTGAGGGAATTGTGACCTAGATGTGGACAGGACTTTGTTAAATCCGTGATTAGGAAGTTTTAGTTGCGCTACGTACGAATTGTGAGCGCGTGGGTAAGAGGATATAACACACTGATGTCCAGTTAAGTAAAATGTAATGTGCTTCCAACGGCCCGTGTATCCACGGATATATTACGGACTCTAAAAAGTACGAATAGCCACGGACTAGTTTTGCGAACTATTAAAAAACATTTCTCCTAAAATTTAACCTCCTAAATTGCAACTTTAACGGTAAAAAGGTCACCAGTTTTAAGTTAAATCTCTCGTGTTTCCGAAATTTGCAAAAAATGTTGCTAGACGATTTTTTTTTCTGTCTTTAAAAAAATCCTATATAAAAAACCGCTTAATTTAAGGGACAAATCCTCAAGTTGGCAAAACTGTTACGGACTGGACCAAGGCTCTTCTAACGGTGCGAGACGATCAGTCGGTCTTGAGATTCTATGCTAATTTTAAGTCAAAGTGCAAACTAACTTGGAACACTTTTCATGGAACCAACACTGCTACGGACTCGTCCGTGCTGTCGCAGTCGATACTCTTCCCGTGGTGGTCAATCTCCAATAGGACATCTATACATATAAATAAAATTGAAGTGTCTGTTTGTAATATCAAAATAACATTTTTTTACCAAATGCATATA
>DWNE01005701.1:0-13723 GCA_018249875.1 Cecropterus toxeus | reverse complement strand
AAACACATAGATGAACATAGAAAATCCACATAAACGTTAAAGTACTTATACTTGCTGATCAAACACTATAGTTACACTTCTGTCCTTTTTGAATCAAAACATTCGTATATACTAAACTTTTACAGAGTACAACCCTTATTAAGTCCATCTCCTATCTTTCCTCAAAAATAAATTCAAAAATAAAAATTCGCCCTAAACCTAGGTCATATCTCAATTTGCTACATCTGTCTACCGTACTCTAATAATGATTGGTCCATACTCGTTGTCGTTCGTACGTTCGTTGATTTTGACGTACAACGCGCAACGAGCGGCGCTAGGCGATGTGGCCATAGGGCTACGAGTTGCAACTAGATGAAGAACTTTATTGCGATGGAGATATTACATCAAATATAAAGTTTGTCTCTCATATTTCGCACTTACGTATCAAATTCAGTGCTAAGTGACCATTATTTAGTTCCTTTAATTTATGAAACTCTCACAAATTTATTGGAACGCGATAAAACCGCAAAGTCGTTCATGAATATAATTTGTCTCTTCTTATTTCTGATTATTTGTACTTACCAGACTTTGTACAAAAACTGAACAATGTAAAGTAGTGTTCATCCTTGGTTTTCTATAATCAACCCTAGATAACATTAATCTTACCTGTAGTTGGCCACAGATGTCTTGCGGATAGCAAGTAAGTTGGTATGCTTTAGATAAGTAGTCCCTACCAAACTCTTAAAATCGGAATACTGTAGAGTTTAACACGTCTGCTATTGTCGAACTAAAAAAGGTTCTACCGCTTTGAACTGGCCTTATCCATAATTCCTTACTTGATTATTCCCACGAGCAGTGCGACCAGCTCTGTGCACATAGGAGTTGACATCAAGGGGAAAGTCGAAGTTGATAACGTTGGAAACGTGCTGGAAATCAATGCCGCGGGACACGCCCGACTCCTTGTCCCGCTTGCGTTTCGATTTTTGCTGTGAAATAAAGCCAATGTGGGATAAAACTTTAATTTTAGCTACCCACCTTACATGTACTATAATATAGTATAAATTGATCGAAAAACATTATATATTCTAAGGGAATATTGTCTCAATACCAGATGAGTCAATTAATCAAACACCTTAACAATTTACAACTACATATTCACAAATTTCAAAAAGTTACTAGTGGGAGAAGATGAACAAAATAAATCACCAATTTGTATGTCACTTTAAAACTTAATTTATCAAACAAATATATACATAATATATCTTAATAATCATGACCCTACAAGCTTTACAGGTGTATGGTTGGACAGGAAGATACCACAGTTCTTGAGTTTTGGTGGAAGGATGTGGTTGCCAGCTCACTTTAATATGAGATGAACATCCTAGACCACTGGAGGGATGCATCTGTGATAGATTTCAGTTACAACCCCTGTTCTATATGATGCAATTTGGCTTACAAATTTACATGGGAAGTAAAACCTCTTATAACGTAATGACCTTTATGCTTGTTTGTTACTATAACTTTATAAACAATAAGAAATGAACACAAAAAAATAAAAAAACACTTACCCTCTTCCTACTTAACTCTTCACCCTGTAAGAGACCACCATCAGGCTTCTCTAGAGCCTTCTCATCAGATGCCACAATAATCTGATACCTTCCTCTATTGAACTGATCTACCGACAGGCATCTGACTGCTGCAGGTAACTCTGAATTGAGGACACATGATCCAATTTTGAACTGTTCTAAATATAACTTGAGTCTGAAAATATACCATATATAATATTATAAATCTTCAGCAATTTTTAATAATCAAATGTAAAAAGGACTAAAATATGAAAGTCTTATTTCACTTTTTCTATTATAACTGCATGAACTTAAATATATAATGCATTATATACAAAGTTGGTATAGATCCCTCAGAAGATCCCTTAGAAATCAATAATAGTCCTATAATTATGTAACAATTATATTTTGTTGAATACTCACTTATAACACCTATCTACTGTCCTCACAAATATAATACTCTTTCCTCTGATTAAATTAAGCTTCAGTAGAGCATACAATATGGCAGCTTTATCATCCTCCTCAGCATATAAATGGTAATGTTGCAGCTGTGATGATGGTGCCAATTCTGGTTCCTCTAACTTCAAAGTAACTGGATTACGTAGGACTATTTTCTTAAGGCTGAGTACATCATCCGATAGGGTTGCGGAAGCAAGCACTGCTTGATATATTTTTGGCAAGTGGCTGAAAGAGAAATAATAACAATTATAAGGTATTTAAAAAAAACTATGCGTACATACACATAAGTTAAGCACTATTCGTATATAAAATATATACAAAGTTCAGTCTTGTTCTACCACATAAAGAAATCTATAAAGTAGGCAAAAATATACTAAAGTGAAAACCGTTGCTATGTTAAGGAATAAATCTAGTATCTAATAGTAACTTAGAAAATATTCGAAGATTATGGCCTAACTCTATATATCCACACATAAAATAGATTTACGTTAAATAAGTGTCAATACATACTTTAACAATTCTTTAATTTCATCCTCATATCCGAAAGAAAATACTAAGTCCGCTTCATCCACCACTAACATAGCCAAATCATCTTTCAACCTCATGCTGTTTGCCTTCAAGTGCACCAAGGCTCTGGACGGAGTTGCCACTACAATGTCTGGCTTGTCCGACAGAAGTGATTTCTGAATTTGAGTGTCACCACTTGAAGAAATGTCTATACATCTTACTTCTCTTGCACATTTCAGTGTCAACTGTCCTATAACTGATGTTATCTGAAAAAAAAATAATTTTGTGAGCCACATTTATAAAAATAGATGCACTGTTTTAATTAATTATTTAAAGAAACAAACATGCATCAATCTGGTAATGATAATGATTCCAGAAAAACATCTCTTGTATGCATCTTTCTCAATCTATTGTTTAAACCAGTCCACTGTAGCATCTATGGCAATGTTTAATATACTTCTGCTATAAGACCAAAAAATCAGTTAGAGTGCTTCTTCCATTTGATTAATATAATACACCATACATTCATAAATACACCATACATTACAAAACATTTAACATCAAACATTTTAATACTTAAGTAAGGGTTCTAGGACCTAAGATCATATTTGTATTTAGAATGTATTGAAATATGTTTCGATTACCTGTCCACACAATTCTTTACTAGGTGACAATATAAGGGCTCTGATACATTGTTGTGTGCTCGTGTTCTTTAAGTTTAATAACTTCTGTATAACTGGAATAACAAACGCTGCAGTCTTTCCGGAACCTGTTCTTGCTCTCATGAGTACATCTTTGCCTTCCAAAAGAAGTGGTATCGCGGTTTCTTGTATCAATGTTGGATGTGACCATGATAACTGTGATATTGCCTGGAATAAGCTAATTTAATTTTAAATTCATATTGTTAATTGATGTATAAGTTATGTTAAATAACAAAGATATTTTTCAAATCTTCCTATATTTCGAAAGCAAGACAAAACAAAACAAATCTGACAAAAGTTAACAACATCTATTCCATCTGTTACAGTTATATAAATTAAAGTTGTTGCACGTAATTCCGCATAAGAGGAAACTCGCATTGGATCAATAAAATCACGTATGATTTATCAACAAAATTAACTTCTTATATAGATAAGATTTGAAAATAAAACCGTTTTAGATGTATGTCGATGTAACTATCATTATTTTGTTAATGTAGCTTTTAGACGAAGTCTTAATGAAAACAGTTACCTTTAAAATTCGATCGTCCAACTCCATTTCGTGAAACATAACCTTATTATCTTCCGCCATATTATTGAATGATCACTATTGACGACGTTGTCGTCCAATAATTGTTGAAATTAAAAAAGATTATTTCACACCATTTGTTTTTAATTATTTAAAACTCATTTCTCATTATTGTAAAAAAGCATTAAATTAGGATTACACTCTAAAGCACAAACAATTACACGCCCTGCGAGCAGCACGTGCCAAACAAACGTCAAAAAGTGAAATTGCGTCGCCGCGATCGCACTCATAGCCATTGTTGTTTCTGCAATACTTTTTCTATTTCACTCTTTCTTCTTAAGAAGATAGCCATAGAGCCAAGTAGTGAATATATCATGGAATGATTAAAAAATACCATTCCTTCCAAATTAGACATCTTTAAATTATTGTCAGTATTATATTATTGTTTATATATCTAATATTATATTCATTAAATAATTTATGATACTGATCTTTACATTTTCATTTTATTCTAGTTAAACAACGGATCTTTAACTATAGTTTTTTATACTTCATGGATTAATATATTATTTGCTATTTTTTAGAAATTATGAACGGTTTGATTAATGAAGCACGTTATTTAATGCAAAAGGGATTTGAACAAAACATAATAATTTCACACAATATTTTACATATCAATAAAAAGTAAAGAATGGACTATTACAAAGGACTGAAAATAATTGTTCTAAAATTTAGGCAAGTACAAAAGAATTAAACACTAGATTTTTTCACATAGCAATGAATTACATCTTTGATTCATTTAATGAAATATTTTTACGGCAACACAGACAAATGGCCGAGTGTTTTCTGCATTGCTCTATTATTATTTTCAACTGCGAAATAAACTAAAGTTATTCGTCTGAGCTTTTGGTGTTTCGAAATTATAATTTTCGTTCGTTTCGCACTACCTTATTTTTGCAAAATGGTGCGTTCCTGACGCCCTCGCGATGTTTCACCGCGGATGCGTTACGGGCCGTAGTTCATTGGCTTATGTAAAACTGGAAATGGTGTTTCTTCCGTGAGTGATCGAAATATTTGAAATATAGTGGTTGATGTGTCGGGTGTGAATGTCGGTGTATCGGCAGTGAAAATGTCTAATTCGACGGCGCAAGTGTTGATGAAGAAGGGCAAAAGGGGGGCGGCTGCATACATCCATGCAGACTGCGCCAACGGGTCGCCGCAGCACTTGGGACCCCTGCTGGACGTGCTGCTCAACCCGAGCAAGGCGATAGACGAGTGGGAGACCATCGACTGGTGCAGATGGCTACTGGCCGGCGGGAGGACCCCAGACGAGTTCGCCGCCGTCGGTGAGTTGATATAACTGTACTCTGCACTACCTCTATTCTTTCTAGGTTATAGCCTGTCAATGTACTTTACACACTGTTTGTAGCACAATTAAACGTACATGATGTGTTACTTAGCGCAAATAACCTTTATTGTCATATTTATAAGTATTCATATACCTTAGCTTCATGCTTCTACAGATGTTGACACAGGCAAACAATGCCTTTCAAATACAATGACTAAACATTGTTTACTTGATGTCTTTCATGATTTTGATTTGCAACATATATATTAGATGCTATGAAAATATTTAATGAGCATGATAGAATTGAATGACTTTGCGAACTTAAACTAAATTATAGCTTCCTAATATTTGTTGCTAAACAATTTTAAACAGCAAACAGAATTATCCATTGTCAATGGGAGTCAGGTTATTATCTGAGATAACATGTTATGTAATTTTTATCACCTCCTTATCTTTGTTTATTTGATCAAGGAATATTAATGCAGATAGCATTTTTTTCAACAACAATATGTTCTGTAGCATTCGAGAAAAGTGTTTGTAATAATCAAAAGATTTTACATCTTTTCCTGTATGTTGTAGGGACAATTTTGAAGCTGAAAAAGTGTATATGACACTTGCATCCAGTACCTTAACCCTGTTACATAATTGCTTTTTAATACCTCCCAGATAGTCTTGCTACGGATATAAATGCAAATACAAGCAAGCACTCATACACCATATACAAGTAACAAAGAATACAATGTCATAGAAATGTTGATATAAGTAATTGTTATGAATATAATTTTTCATTTTTTGTATAACAATTAAAAATTGTTAACAAAGACAACTTAAAATTGCAATTAGATTGCAATCAATAAAGTAGTTTTGGTTGTGGAAAGCTTTTGTTAAATATTTATTATGGTAACATGGTAATTCTTATGTTTTCCATTGCGATGCAATACATTTTTAAGCACTAAGTGCAAGCATGTGGATGAACACATAAAGAATTTCCTAAAATGAAACCAAAAAATACTTTCATCCCTATATGTCTTTAGTCAAAAACAAAAGATTTTTGGGTTCGTTCAGTGTTTCTCTCATTGGACCTTATATCCATTTGAAAATCAGGTCAGTAGATTTAAGACAAATAGGCTGTGACTGTCAGTGTTAAAATACAATATGTACTTGCAAAAAATACAATATTGTATTCAAAGGACAAATCTGAGATCTGGTATTTCAATTTTTTGGCCCGATGTGGCCGAACGAGTGTTTTCCAACCAGGAAAACACTCGTTACTTGTTAAAAATCTTATATTTGAAATATTAAAAAGTTTATAATGATTAATTGTAATTGTAGTTTGAAATACCCTTACAAATGTTATTGTGGTAACATTCCATCATTATAAACTCTCATGAGACCTTTGGTAGCTGATGGCTTTTATATTGCTACTCCCTTCATTGAATATTGGAGCCACAATGATGTAGTACACCCTGTCCCTGCCCTAGTTATGTAGGACATATTTATAAATTTTGAAAATAACATCTCGCACCGCAAACACTTGCAAAGTTCTTTATTTGATGTATATACTTTTACAACATATTAAATACAACATATCTTTAAAGGCAATTATAATACAACCATGTCATAAATAATTATAAAAACCTCAATGTTATTTGTTTATTAACACAACCACTTATTAAGGATGTGTTAATGTATTTTCTGATGTAAAAACTCATGCCACTGGCATTGTAAGGTTTAGGTGGTATTTGATCAATGTTTTTATACTGTAAGTTTGGATATCTAAAAAAATCTTGTTTTGAGACCATGTATGGTTCTGCAATTCAGGCATGGTGGATTATAGTAATGAGCTGATCAGCATAATTGTATTAATAATAGTCATTTATTACAGGAAATATTTTCTATTTTCTGAATTTAGCTTATTACTATAAATTTGAAGATCAAGATTTTAACAAAGAGTTCACTGCTATGAGTGGCGCTTATGAGGCTGTTATAAAGCCATTCAAAAATACTGATTTGAAATATTGTAGCACCTGTAAATGTAATTCATTTATAATTACACCAATGTGACGGTCCTGTGATCATCACTTAGCTATCAAATTATCTTTTGCAATTCTGGTGTCAACTAGAATTTTGCATTTATCTTTTTTTTTCTGAGAATGAAGTTCACTCGATGGTAAGTGGCTACTGCTGCCCATGGACATCTGTACAAAACTTCATGTAGATCAGAGATTTTATGTATAGTCAACAACAGATGCATTGCCACTCACAAGGACTAAGATGGTTCCCTCATACATAAGTGAGCAGTATAGCTATATATTTATGTACCCCTGCAAAATTATAACTTGTCTGAATATAAGCATGTACTAATCTGCATATAACATAATGTTTACTAGTCATATCTTTGTCATTACACAATAAGTCATGCACAGGCTATAAAACAAACATAAGAATGAATGACAATATCATGCTGTAAAGTATCGCAAACATATATGGAAAATAAGTGTATCTGCAATGAGCACCGTTGCATTGTTTGTTTGTTTATAGACATCCGCCATCTTGGCCATTTTCGTATTGCCAATGTCGCGAGCCAGATGTATTGCGACCTTGCGGTGATTCAGCTTGTATACAAGTGATAGCATGTGGATTAACTCACTTTTGCGTCCTATTCGTTTTGATTTTGTATCATTTCATTAATTTACCTTTTTCTAGGGTCGGTCTCGGAATGAATCAGATCCCTCATTATGATTTGTCTTGCGTCGTGGTTGCCATGGATACACAAACCACATAAACAGACAAAGCCAGAATAGAAATGTACCTATATTTATTGGTTAGGAATCTGACCGTCCGGGGATTAAACCCGGAACTCACTGCGTGTCATAACGTTTCGACACGCGGGTCGTCGATTTAGTGAAATATTTTTGCAAAGATATACATTATCAATGAGGGAAATGAGAGAAGAAGTAAATCCACCATGCATTTAATTCTTGTATGGGGTTGATGTGTAGTAAAGTACCTACTATTTATTTACAAGTTCCTTTGCTGTCTTCCTTTGCTTAACAAGTAAAGGTAATTCTTATCAATTTTTTTTATCAGTTATACGATTTCCCAGAAACACATCAATTTCATTTATTTATATAAACTAGAAATCGTAACGACGTAATTCAATTCGAATAATATTAATTAAGGCGTACAAAAAACATTGAACGTTGTAAACTACAGAGTTGCAAGTCTGGGTCAAGAGTAGCCGGGTCGCGTGAAGGCTAGGAACTGACCGTTTACACCCTACAGCCATTTTTAGTTCAACTCGTCACTGTTGGGCGAGAATAAGTTTATTTTTCTTGCATTACGACACATTTCATCATGTTTTGTGTCAGAACTTTATGTTATTGATGATAATTGTAAATGATAAATGCTAGTTTGTTCGTAGGTTTCAGACGTCTTGTGAACTAAACGTTCTATTTACCTACTTGGATCTATTGAATACAGTATTAAGATATAATTACTATTTTTACCCATAACACATATTCTTACATGCATGTTTTCCTTGAAATAGATATGATGCTAATAAAACAATGAAAATAAATAGAATAAAATATTTCGTCTGTTTGTTTGGGCCCATACATTGTAATGTACACTCCACGTTTTTGTTTTCGTTTTCAGCTATACCTTGCAATGTATTCCGTAATGATGGGCGAAAGCAAAAACAATGGCTATTAAAAAAAAAGAGGTACTGGTACTGGTGATGGACGACCCGCGTGGTGGAGCGGTCACCATACCGATTTTCGGCCAGACAGAAATATGAATGATGAGTTTAGATTTCTGTTCTGGGTCTGGCTGTTTGTGTATTCGTCTTTGTGTGTCCAATGCACCCACAACACAGGAGAAAATCCTAGTGAGGGCCTTGAGTGTAGAAAGCGTGTTTTTTTTTATTTATTATTACACTTACGCACATCTTTCGTAAAGTTAGGCAGCATCTTGTGGCCATTTTAAAACATTTTCGCGCAAATGAGAAAACATTTATTAGTAAGTTAAAGGCAATTACAGAAAAAAATGGCTGTTACCTGACATTAAAACTCTATTTCTATAGTTAGGTGTTCACAGAAAATTTCTTATTCATGTGTTTATTTCGATCTATTTATTAGGTATTAATAAACTACAAATCATCTCAATATGTATTTGGTCATAGTATAAAGTTCATGTGATGCAGGACCATTATAACAATTTTGTAACAGTAAAAATTTTCTGAAATATAATGTCAGTTACTTAGTTATTATATTTTGTTGTCAGGTCAGGAAATTGGAACAATAACCGCGGTGGAAGCGGGGGTTCCAAGTTTGGAGGAAGCAAATTCAGTAATGGCGGTTCTAATTTTGGAGCGGGCGGCGGTGGTAGATTTGGCGGCAGTGGCGGATTTGGAAACAAAAAAGAGTTCGCCAATGGCCAAAATATGCGCCGCCCGAATTGGGACACAATGTCTCTTCAACCTTTCAACAAGGATTTCTATAACCCACACGAATCTGTTTTAAACAGATCTGCCTATGAAGTTGAAGAGTACAGAAATACTCATGAAATCACAGTTAGTGGTGTTAAAGTACCAAATCCTATCCAACGTTTTGAGGAAGCTAACTTCCCTGATTATGTAATGCAATCAATTAAGAGCAGTGGGTACAAAGATCCAACACCTATTCAAGCTCAGGGATGGCCTATAGCTATGTCTGGAAAAAATTTGGTTGGCATAGCTCAGACTGGATCTGGAAAGACATTAGCATACATTCTACCTGCTATTGTACACATAAATAACCAACAACCCATAAGGCGAGGGGATGGACCTATTGCTCTCGTACTGGCTCCCACTAGGGAGTTAGCCCAACAAATACAACAAGTTGCCACCGATTTCGGAAATGCGGCGTACGTTCGTAACACCTGCGTATTTGGTGGAGCTCCAAAGAGAGAACAGGCTCGTGATTTAGAAAGGGGTGTGGAGATTGTTATTGCAACACCTGGAAGGTTAATTGATTTCCTAGAAAGGGGCACAACCAACCTGCAGCGATGCACATACCTGGTGTTGGATGAAGCCGACAGAATGTTAGACATGGGATTTGAACCACAAATAAGGAAGATTATTGAACAAATCAGACCTGATAGACAGACTTTGATGTGGTCTGCAACTTGGCCTAAAGAAGTAAGGAAGTTGGCAGAGGACTATTTGGGCGATTACATGCAAATTAATATTGGATCACTGCAACTGTCAGCAAATCACAACATTTTACAAATTGTTGATGTTTGCCAAGAACATGAGAAGGAAAACAAGTATGTTTCACATTGTCTTAATGTTTTATAGTTGCACGATAGTTATCATGATGATTTCTTTTTTAAATGACACAAAGAATTGATTTTAATTATAGAATTTCCTCTAAGAAGATCTGAATGATATAATTACTTTTATTGTATGAATGTTATTGTAGAAATTATTAACGTTTTTTTCTTTCATCAGACTAAATGTTTTACTACAAGAAATTGGCCAAAGTCAAGAACCTGGCGCCAAGACTATCATATTCGTTGAGACCAAGAGGAAAGTTGAAAATATAACCAGAAATATAAGGCGATATGGTTGGCCGGCCGTGTGTATGCACGGCGATAAAACTCAACAAGAGAGGGACGAAGTTCTTTATCAGTTCAAACAAGGCCGTGCCAGCATACTTGTTGCAACTGATGTTGCGGCTCGTGGACTTGGTATGTGTCGAGTTTATATTATGGCAATGAATTATTTTTTCAATGTTATTGGTTTTGATTATGTAATATCATAATATTTGTTTTTATATTTCAGAGGCACTGGCGGAAAGTTATTGTGTTCTATTTGATTACTTCCCTAAATTATTGGGAATGTTACTGCACTGGATTTTAAGATAAACAGATTAGTCTGATGCAGTGGTATTTATTTATCACGTTGAGAATGCAATAACTCGTCATTTTATGGTGCCTCAAATGTGCCTTTCACTGAGATTGGACCCGCGGCCGGAAAGCTTGATGGTGCGTCCGTGAATTCGGATACACTTGAGAGTTGAAGAAAACCTGGTGATGCACTTTCTTGAATAATTGATATTGAAAATGATAAGACGGAATAAACACATCAGTGCATTGTTGAAAAACTTGACCACGGGTTGAAATGATCGGCAAGAGGTCAAGGGTTTTCTGTTTCGGCCACATTGGAGTTTTCAAGGGGGCAATGAATAAGCTTTGTAAAGGAACTCATCTTAATTTATCTATACGCACCCTTAGCAAGACTCCAGGGTTCTGAGTGAGAGGCAAATATAGACTTGTTTTACGTATCTCTTTGTAACTCATTCATGTAAGTAATACGGCTGTGAGTTACTATAAGTGATTAAAAAGAGAATTTAAACATTTCTTGTTCAATACTAAGTTTGCAACAGATTCTTATGACATTTGGTAAATTAATGACTTAATTTAATCTGTTCTAAGCTTTCCTTGAACTATGACATCAAAACATTCAAGTACATACATGTTAATCGGAATTTTACTTACAGATGTGGATGGAATTAAATATGTTATTAACTTTGATTATCCTAATTCATCTGAGGATTATATCCATCGCATTGGCCGAACGGGGCGTTCAAAATCAAAAGGAACATCATATGCGTTCTTTACTCCCTCAAATTCCCGCCAAGCCAAAGACCTTGTAGGTGTACTACAAGAAGCCAATCAGGTCAGTATTCATATTTACAAAAAAGTTCTAAAAATATTCCTCATACCTTTGGCATGGGTACGTTTTTCAATGGCGTGACATGAATGCAAGTATGAGGTACATAAATACAGCTATATGCCTTCGGTGTCCACATATCATTTATCTGGATCCCATCCTCAGATGTTGTGACATTCACATAATCAAAATTTACATACAGACATGTCCTACTAATAAAATACTAGCTGTGCCCTACGGATTCACCTGCTACTACATAAGAAAATAAAACAAATATACTACAGGAAGACTATATATTATAGCCTTAACACCTTTATCTTTATAACATAAGCTTATATAGCCTTCCTCAATAAGTGGACTATTTAACTCAAAAATATTTTTTCAATTTGAACCAGTGATCGCTGAGATTAGTGCATTCAACCAAACAAACTCTTCAGCTTTATAATATTTAATATTATATAAAATATATTAATGCAAGTTTTTTCTTGTAATAGGTGATTAACCCTCAACTACAAACCATGGCTGAGCGTTGCGGCGGAGGCGGCGGCGGTTGGAATAGGAACAGATACGGTGGTGGACGCGGCGGTGGCGGTAGCTTCAGACGGGGATCGAATTTCGGCAGGGGCGGGAACAACGGCGGCGGTCATAAGAGATTTAACGAATATTAATTTATTTAATTTAACACGTAATTAAGTAGCCAATTCTCATAGGAGTACAACTGTGTGAGTGTTAATTAAGTGTATGATTCTAATTCTATGATGAGAAAATATGTAATACTTATCATTTTTAAACTTACTCTACGTATTTATTTATATTCATTAACGTAATCGACGTCTCACTGTGTTAAAATGCTAAGAAGTATTTTTTTTTGCTGTGATATTTCAGTAAGCGAGGTTAGTTTAAAATACATTTTATGTTAAATCTCAAATTGACTCATGAATACATGTTCGTATCCCGTTTCAAGAAGAAACTGCCAAAAATATTTTACTATCATTCCAACCGTTTCTTATAATTAAGAACATAACAATAAAATTATTCGTAACAAAATGTTTGCATTTAATTTCCGAATTTATTTCCTTAACCCCGTTTCATAGAATGATGGAGTAGCTGTACGATCTGTAGGTATACAACTTATTTTTCGAATTACAATAAAATTGATCAAGGTTGTTTGAATGGCCGGTCACTGCGTCCATTACCCCGCAAGAAAGTAGCAGCTAGAGAGACATGAGTGGGACCTTTAGTTAGTGTTTAATCTGCTGTAAATGTGCGTCGAATAAAAATGTGCACGTTGTAGTTTTGAAAGTAAACTGAAAAATCGATTCCTGCTGGGGTAACGTCGCTCCAGCAAGAAAATTCTAAACGAATTATCGGGTGTACGTTACTCCAACAAGAAAGTAACAGCTAGAGTGTTATGAGTAGGACCGATAATTTGTGCTCAATCTGCTGTAAATGTGCGCCGAATAAAAAAATTGTGGACGTTGTAGTTTTGAAAGTAAACTGAAAAAACTCCTTCCTTCCTTCCTGCTGGGGTAACGTTGCTCCAGCAAGAAAATTCTAAACGAATTGTCGGAGCGTGAAAAATTTATATGGGCAGATAGCTTATATTTGTGCGCTAAAAAAATATTTTCTGCGTCTTCAGGTTTTCGAGATTTTGCGTTTCCTGCTGCGGTAACGTTTTGCAAAATCGCGTATCTCGAAGACATTGTATGTGCGTCTGTAAAATAAACTTGCACAAATAGCTTTTAATTTGTGCGTATTTGTGACAAAATAAGATCTTAAAAAATATTTATAGTTTTCAAGTAATCACGGTTTATTCCAAAATTTAAAAAAGCGTCATAGCGCCTATATAAGAAAACATATAAGGTCACCGAAAACTGTATTCGGTCCTTCTTGGCGTGTATAATTACTATAACAAAATTCAAA
>DWNE01005700.1:0-13723 GCA_018249875.1 Cecropterus toxeus | reverse complement strand
GAACGGTTACCATACCGGTCTGACGCGCAGTGGATCCCGGGTTCGATTCCCGGCCAGACAGAAATATGAATGATGAGTTTAAATTTATGTTCTAGGTCTGGGTGTTTGTGTATTCGTGTTTGTGTGTCTATGGCACCCACGACCCAGGAGAAAATCCTACTGTGAGGCTATGAGTGTAGAAAGCGTGTGAGCGTGTGTGTTCGTTTGTTATTTGTTTGTCATAAAAGAAAGTTCATTTAACATTTTATATATAAAATTAAGGGTAAAATTTAATAAAACATTTCACAATATTTAAAGTTTTTATTGATACATTAATGTTCGGGATTGTTTGTTTTGGGAATTAACATCGTATCCACACAAGCTACAGTTTACCTGGTATGACAAAATTGTATATCCATAATTAAAACTAGTAGTAAATATTATTAGAAATCATATGATGTCCTGTAGTAATAACATTTCACATTACCTGTAATCTTATTTACGACAAAACATTTTTATTTTAGCTATCTTAGAATATTTATGAAAATTATATTCACATACAAAACCGCATATTGTAGGGTATCAAAACAAAAATATAATGTTAAAATTTACCTAAGATCTTTTAAAAAGTTATTTTTTCTAAGTACAACAGCCTTATACGTAATATAAATGAAGATATTAAATAAATACATTATTAATGCGTACAGCGAATACTGCGCACACGAAGAAGAGCTACATTTGAAATAGTTAAAGTTTTAAAGAGAAGGATTGAAAATAGATAATATTTTTATGCCTTTAATAAGTTTACAAATATATTAAATTAAAAAAGTAAAACATAATGTCAACAATATTAGATACCTGTCATAAAACGTTATATTACATTAAATGCTTAGTCAACATTTTTTCTCATTTTTACTATAATGGATATTTTGAAAATAATAAATTAATAACGTAGTTTTAGAATTATTTCGCCATTATATTTCAATTTATTTTGCTTTATAATTAAAAGTGTAATACAAAATTTATGTATACATACACATTATATGTTTCATAGATTTTTAATCAGATCTAAGACAATCAATGCAATTGACCCTATGTGATTTATAGGAATATGTATTAGGTATGATGTGACTACAATTGCAACAAATTGTGGCTTTAGGCTGAAAGATTGCAGAGCTTTTTGGTTAATTAATTTATATTTCGATTGATGACAATATACATATCATACCTTTGCAGTCAATTTTAATGTTTGTATTATTATAAGCTTTGCATGCATTGCAGTACTGAACTGAGTATAAACTTGTAATAGATAAGTAGGTCATGCAGATAAGTAGCCGCCTAAATAAAATTCAGACCAGCTGACACATTCATAATCATTGATTGATGATATTTTAAAATTAATATTCGTAGATAATAAAATTTATTAAATACTTAACACTTTAGCAAAATTTTGAAAAATTAACCTTAATAATACAAATACAAACTAAATCACTTAGGTACTTAGATATTTACATACATAAACTTAAGGCTTTAAAATTAATAAATAACTACGAAAGTATAGGGTAACTTAAACAGGTACATACTAACAAAAACTTCCGTTCATCGTTTATCGACTTACGAGGGCAATGTTATTATATTATTTTGTAAATAATCTTAATTTGTTTAATACTAATACTTTATAAGCATATTTAATTGCCAGTATAAATTATCTAGGTATTTGCACGGTAATGTTGTTGAGATATGCCTGCATGACTATAAGAACCGTAAGGTACGTCCATCTGTGGCGGGATATGGAGGATTTCAAGAACTTTGTTAAACTTTTATTGTACTCATATTCTACAAACAATAAGTTTGATTTGTTTTGAAAGTATAGTCTGGGGCGTAACATGCCGGGGGAGAACGAGCGATTCGTCCCTGGTCCTAGATGGCACGCTTAGAGAAACGGCTTAAGCTGCTTTTTCGTGTTACTTAACGTGTATTTCCTTAGGAAGAGTTTAGTGGCTTGACAAAATTATGTTTCCAGGCCAGTTTAACTCTTCTAGGAGAATCCATTATATGCAGGATATTGATTTAGTAACATTAGTAGTATAATAGAGATTTTAAGAAATGAGAGCGATATTTTTATTTATGTTATGTTCATATCTTGGTTTTTTGTTAATATTTAAATTCAGAAATCAGGAAAGCATCAAAAATACCGTCACAAAATCTGTTATGTTTGAGATTCCAATGCTTAAAAATCAGGCCCATATTAACGGCGAGCAGAGCCGACGCATGTTTGACACGCATATATCAATTAAAACGACAAGTCAATTTGAATGTTACGCTGTCACGCAACTTTACTACTAATACTTTGTACTACTTTGCACTTAATACTAGTACTCTCTTGCACTAGATGTAATTATTTTTTTAAATTGATTTAGTTTTAACATTGTGATTCTCTGAGGTTTGACACGAGAATTTAAAAGTTGAGGTAACACATAATACTTTAATATACGAAATATAAAAACAGTTTTGTCCATAATTTTTTTTTGCCCTCCAACAGTGCAATGATAAAATAATGTGGTACTGATAGAAATCTTTACTAAACAGAACAAATAATACATAATTATTCCTAATCGTTCTTAATATTTTTCCACAACGTTATAGAACAACGATCGTAAACAAATTGACAAGCGTTACGTCCTTTCCCTTGTAGTTATTTGGCTACAAGTAAATTCGATAAGTCTCACTATCATCTTTATTATCACTATACACATTTAAATAATGTTTTTTCATATTTACATAGTAACAAGTAACAAGATCTTGTTACATTCGTTTATATCTTAAGGCAAGTTAAACAATATCCGGTTTCATACAACTAGTGCCCTCTGTCGTCGGTGATCGTAAATGTGCCGTTGCATGGAGATGTACTGTCATAACTTGGTCTGTAAAACGTTCAAAAACACTATTGTAAAAAAATAGTTTCGTAATAATGTAGGGTGCTAAAACTATATACGTAAACAAATTAAGATTTATTATCTTAATACAAACAAACTGCGACATATATGAATACAATAAATGTAAATTATGGTTCATAAGGTTCACTGCATAAAATCACAGAATTTTCTAATGTAAATGAACATATTGCATTTGAGTCAGTAGATTTTTACAAGGTGTAGTTCGACCAGGGAGGTGCCACCGTCATACGTATTTCTAGCCTGAAGTAAGTCTTGCGTGTCGGTGATAGGGAGTGGATGCTGGCTTGCTTATATATGAGGCATCCATCTTAGCCCTTGGGAGTATCAACGGATTTGTGATCGACTTCAGATAGCACCTATATTCTATATGAAGTTGCTTACAGATGTCCATGGGCTGCAGTCACCACTTGTGGGTGCAATGCATGTTCGTTTGCCACTTCAATCTGATAAAATGTACAATGAGTGTGAATGAGTGTACAATGAAAAATATCATGTGTCGCCTACGCGCAAAACACCTTAACTTACCTTGCAAAGTTACTAATAAGAAAATAAAGTATATAGATAAATATTATAGTGCAGCAAAATAACTGGTAATACTTACGTTTTAGTTTGTTTAGTTGTTGTAGAGTCGGGCAACAGGAGGATAATAGCACCGCCAGCGGCGCTCATTGCAGCTATCGTCACCATCGGTAAGTGCTCGTTTAGTTTTGTCTGAAAATAACAATATAAAATGAGAATAAGTGATTATGTAACAGAAACTGTAGTTGTGAACTTTGTAGCTTATAAAATACGATAAGATACGAGTAACTTTGTGACAGGAGAGTCGTTGAAGACTTAGTGCAGTGATCACTGAAGTAACATCATGTCTAATGCATTTTCATTTAGTGTAAGCTTTGTGTAAATATAAAAATATTAATGTACTCGTTTTATAAATAACGCCCCGACGCGTATGCAATGACAACGAAGAACCGAAATGTAATCTTTGTTTAGACATCTATATGGCCAAGAATTAGACACATAAGTCTATGTGTCATACTGGTATTAGTATTCCAGCATTATTTCTACAGATTAATGTTATTTAGTAATTGTTAACAGAAACTATCAAATGTGTTAGGGTCTTTTGTGTCTATATGTGCGCAGAGGCACAATCGCTACGCCTATCTTAGTCTTTACAGCAATATTCGTTCTGTTCGTATAGTGCCTGATAGTTAAAGTAAAGCATAAAATGTTTTACCTCTGTAGCGAAACGCAACGACAGATTTATTATAAGGTAATGTGTCCTTTCTTATTTGAATTACCTATAGACGTCTATAATCTACACTAATATTATAAAACAATATAGTAGAGTTTGTTTGGTTGAACGCACTAATCTCAGGAACTACTGGTTTGAATTAAAAAAATATTTTTGTGTTGAATAGTACGTTTATTGGGGAAATCTATAGGCTATTCAGTACCGGGATCAGTAAACGTTTACTGAAAGATAATTTAGAAATGATCTATTAAACCGTTTTTAAATAAATTTAATTTTGTTATATGATAGTTTTCATTGCAAAAAACATATTTATATATCCTTTCTTCTTTTAAATATATTGATATATGTATCAATAATAATCTTAAATATCATAAAGATTTAACGAATTAAAATGCAAGGTTAACCGAAAAAAGTGCTCACCAATTCCCACAAATACGGTATGCAGATCAATGCCAAGCCAGCGGATATCTGGCTGGCCCCGACACCAAGGTTTCTTATAAGGGTAGGATAAAGTTCAGCGGTGAAAATAGGCATCATCATATTCGTCGCGCCGATGGCAAACTTCCCTACCATGAGACATGCGATCATTATCCACTCGTCGTCGAACGATATTAATAATAGTTCACTTGCAACACAAGCGAGTCCACAAACAACCATGCTGATGAAGATAGGGATTCGTCTTCCCGCTTTTAAAAGTATCGGAATGCTTATAGCAATAGCGGGAATTTCAACCACAGCGAGTATTATAGATGTGACGTGTAGATTTCCCAAGTTAAAGTTTCCTATGTTCAATAAGAGACCGTAGTAGGCAATGGTCATCGAAAACCAAGCAATGAATAAACATAATGTCCTCTTCAGTAAATAGCCTTTGAAGAGTAGGAATACACTTAATTCCTCTTTTGGGTTCTCTGTTTTTTGCAACATTAATACTTTATCTAAATCAGCTGGTATTTGACGTCTGTTAAACTTTGCAGCTTTTTCTAGTATTATCTTGGCTTCTTGTGTCCTCCCCATGCTTATTAACCAACGCGGAGATTCCGGTAAAATGAACCTGAAATAAAGGAAGAGTTGAATTGTAGTTCTTGCTTTCATTTACAATATGCTTTATGAAAATTATTTTAATAGAAGATTCTATTTGAGATAATCATCACTAAGATTCTATTCACACGTATTTCTAGCGTGAAGCAGTTCTTGCGTTTCGGTGAAAGGGTGTGGTTGCCGGCTCACGTTTATATGAGGCGACCATCTCAGTCCTCGGGAGTAGTAACGCATCTGTGATAGACTTCATGTAGAACTACTGTTCTATATGAAGTTGCTTACAAATGTCCATGGGCGGTAGTAACCACTTACCATCAGGTGGGCTGCTTGCTCGTTTGGTACTTCATATTTATAAAAAAAAAGATGGTAATACTCTTCGTGATACGCCTTTAAGTATACCACCACCGAATCCAATTCTGACTTGTACCAACATTATTTATCGACGTTGTGTTTCGATTTTAATAGTATAGAATTGGAAAGACATTTATATGAGGTATTTCACCTAAATCATCAGAGATAGCAATGCATCTTTGGCAGGCGCTTTCCAACAGGATAACATTCTCGTTTGCTTACTTCTATATTATAATTAAAAAGATAAACTTACCACATAATCAATAACAAACATCCTGGTAGGGAAACAGCAAGTTGCAAATCTCTCCAGTTAGGTAAAACCATCGATAAGAGAGACACAATAATATAAGACAATGGCAATGGAAAGAAGTTGCAAACTCCAGCTACAGTCACCCACTTGCCACCGACCAGCTCTACAGATAATACGAAAGCTGCGTACACCACAGACACGGAGACGAGTCCCATGACAAGTCTCACTATAACATATTGTATGTACGTATGAACCAAAAGTGTTAAAATTGCTAGACCACTTTGGGCTATGATCATTCCCATGAGAATTCTTTTACGGCCAAATCTGAAAAATAAGTTTTGCACGTTATAATAATATTAAAATCATTGCTATTATTACTTAACATAAATTATATTAAGTCAAAACTAAGCGTTATGTAATTTAATTAAAATGGAACTACTATAAGTACTTGTAATACACCGTGACCATACCTAAGACAGATTTGTATCTATGTAAATCATATTTATTTATAGAAATATACATTATAAATTGAGACTATGTAATTTACGTGCTCGCAATTAAGTATTAATCAATAATACATAGGTATAGTTGTTAGCTTGAGGTTTCTCTGTAATTATTAAATCTTCACGAAATGATCATCTTCTAATGTAGATAAAATATTTTCCGCAGCTTTAGAGAGTTCCGGGATAATAGCAAACATAAGTGTAAAGTACATTTATTTTTGTAGCAGATATTTATTATTGATTTTAAAGAACTTGTAGGTCCTCTCTGGGTGATTCACAATTAACATCCAATACATCATTCAGATGAAAAAAAAAATGAAATTTTTGCGTGTCAGATCGTAACAAAGGCTGTTCCAAGAGAGTCATCAACTCTAAAAAAGGTTAGTTAGAAGATAGTGTGAAAGAATGCCCGCTAAAGTAGCTTTCTTAGCGTGCATTCTTTAAAGATAGTTTATAAATAAATAGTTATATATGATGTTCTTACTTGTCAGAAATCCATCCACCGACTACTCCTCCAACTCCGACTCCAACAAGAAATACTACTTCAGCGAGATTCGTAAGTCCAGCTCTATCACAAACGAGGTCCCATTCAGATATGATGGTGTCGCCAACTTCGGACCTATCAAAGTCCCATTCTGTGCACTTTTGGAAGGAATCTAATAGAGGCGCACTGTTATTCAGAATAGTCTCAACAGTAATACCGGCTGGTAACATTCGAACGTAACACGCATCTACCGGTTGGCTGTAGTTTATCCAATCTTGTAAAGGCAAGCTTGATAAATTTTCTGGCCTTCGACACCAAAACTTTGTCGTTTTCGCCTGTAATTATAAAATTATAGATTATTTCAAATAAAAATAATGTGGGCTACGATTTTGTTAAAAAGTAAATTGCATCTTCGCGAAGCGCGTAATTAATGATGACGCAGCAATAAATGAAAAAAATTTTTTCGGCAATAATAATATCTAAGTGAAATGTATTGGAGTACTCAATGTCATTTAGTAATAGTTATTTACAGTATTAATAAAGGAAAGTAAAAAATAATAAAATGTATATTATATGATAAATATTGGATGTTAAAACTCAGTATTAATGTAGGTAATGGCTACACTTGAACTGTCACTTGTGCTACTTTAAGAGATAATTTCTTACCGTAAAGGTCGGGAGATATATATGAAAGGTGCAAGGAAATGAGAACAGAGATAACAGGAATGTCATGAGGAGTTGCCAGCGCCCGAAGTCACCGATAGTGGACGACACGACATCTTGCTCATCAGAGCGATCTTCAGCCGAACTCGGCCTTGTTTTCTCTTTGCCCGAATTTTGACTCGGGATAACTGTAAATAAAGAAAAGTACATTGAGTCACACGGAAAATATTTTCATTTTAATAAATACCTGCATCCAATTATTTAAACGCGCAGTTCAGTAACTACTCATAATATCGGTGTTACGCTAAATTTGTAAATAAAGTTTTTGAAAGGAATTTCATATATTTTGTTTCAAATATAACCTATTTCTATAAAATGCAATCTGGAGTAGAAGAATTACTTTGGGTAATTACACTGACTGTTCATTAAAATTAGAGTTGTATAGTTAAATAATTTAAGTAAAAAATAATTAAACGAAGGTAACTTTTTGCTCCTAGTCAGTTCGATTCAATTACTAAAACAAATTATTTTTCTTCTTATCGAAAAGTTTTAATCGAGATAAGTGTTGAATAGTGCAATATAACTAGAAGGTTTTTGGCCACAGTATCACGAACTTTTTTAAAATTCTCTCAAAGGACTTCATCAATAATGTGTAGTTAAATAACTATTTTGATCTTAACTTTCTGTAGCTGGCTTGCTCAATCGAGAACATAGACTTAAAAAAATATTTCACGAAACAGTTATTTTCAAGTGCACGTTGGTCTGAGTGAACTGTTCCTAAATACAGACTCATAATATAACATTTGGTGTTTTTTATTTAAATCAAGAATAGAATTCAAACATATGTTATTTAACAATTGACAATAAAAGATGCAAAAAAATATATGGTGAATTCCGAAAAACATTGACACCATACAAAATTAATCACTATTGAACAAGGAAACATTAATGATGGCAGCGGAAGATATTTACGAGCACTGAGCATCCTTGACAAGTTGATATAGCGAAGGGATAGTGAAAGCTCCATTAAATCGATCCAAAAGTTTCAAATTAATTTAACAGATAAAATATTTATTGGTAAAAAGTATTTTACGAAGCTATTGCAAAATTTGTTTGTGTTTATTAATGGTAACTATTGTTTAAGAAGAAAAGAAAAAAATGGTTATATTTGTTTAAATGGTTAAATTTGATTTACTTCTATTATCACTGACAGGAAAATTATTCGTGTATCGGTAAATCCATACATGGCAATATTATATTTATTACGGTAATTTAAAAACTCGTCTTCTGCAGCTATTCTTTTAACCACTGATTATAATAAGTATAATGAATTTTAATAATCCCAACATTAAAATAATATGGTACGTTTCAGGTTTGCCTTAGCTATGGGGAAAAATTGGTGAACAACCATGTACATTAGGTATTTTATTGATAATAAATAAACAAATATTGAACATAGCTTACACTGCTTCTTAATTTTAATACCCACGAAGATGAATCATTTTTTTTTATAAGAATGAAGTAGCAGACTAGCCCATGGACTACGCAACGTCATACAGAACAGGGGTTCTATCTAGAGTATCGTATCTGTGGCCGAGATACGTTGCTACTCCCGAGGTCTAAGATGGTCGCCTGATATATAAGTTAGCCGGCAACCACACCCTTCCACCGAAACGCAAGAACTGCTTTACACTAGAAATAGGTGTGGCGGTGGTACTTTCCCGGTCGAACTACATACATTGGTTCTACTATCTTTGAAATTTTACTTTATTAACCATTAATTCATATTTATTTTTATATATTGTGCCTGTATTAAAGTGGCAATACCCTGATGATATGTTATGAAGTAAATGCAAAGACTCGAAACCAAAGCTATAGAGCAAATTAGTTTTTATTAGTTTCTGACACTTGCAATTATACTCCCATTGCAGCAATGGCCTGTGTTAAAAATAAACATTGTTACATAAATACACCGAAGAGCATCTTCAATTATAAACATAAAGTGATATCTTGATAGAAGTAAGAAGACTAATAATTAGGTCTTCGCAATCTTTCTTAAATACAAAGTGGTCATACGTGTGACATTTGAAATGGTATTATGGTATAGAGTCTAACATCTCCTATAGGTAATTTTAATTTATTGGTATCTAAACTAATATATAAAAATAAGTAGATGTATATCTGTTTGTTAGACACTCAATCACGCAAAAACTACTGCTTTCAAATTAGATTTCATTTGCGCTAATTAAAGATGGTAACTATTTTATGTCCCGTAGCGAAGCACGGGTAGGTACTTCTGTTAGTTAAAATATATTAAATCATAGTCCAAACAGATTTTTGAAGAAATTATTTTATCTATACAAATATTATAAAGTAACAGAGTTTGTTTGGTTGAACGCGCTAATCTCAGGAGCTACTGGTTCGAATTGAAAAATTATTTTTGTGTTGAATAGTAAATTTATCGAGGAAGGCTTTAGGCTATTTAAATTACGCTGTTTGTTTTTAATAGATTGTTCTCTGATAAACGCGGGAGCCTGGCACAGCTAGTTAGATTATAAAAAATACCTCTAACCAATAAAATAATTCAGTATGTATGTATACATGTATATTTGTATGTAAGAGTTCCTCATCGCCGCCATATCTATTTCTAAGTTACAGTTTTAATAGCAGTCTCAACTTAGTTCTTAGAAGCAGCAATACTCCAGCGATTGATTTCAGAGAAAACCTTTCCCACTTGGGGTCGAAATCCGGAGTTTTACGACTGGACGAAGGAGTAAGGATGAAGGAGTTTTACGACGAAGGTAGAGATATTTGTTTGACTTCCATTACATAACTTAATTTTGACGTCAAATATTTTGTGACATGGAAAGTGTAACTAGTAACCATGTGTATGCCGCGTAACTATGCGATGAATCCGATACCTTGACAATGATCTCTGCGACCAGCCCTCAATAAAACTATTCGCGTGACGTATGTAGTTCTCGTATTTATATCGTTGACTGTTATTTCTACTAAAAGTTTATATATATGTATTTTACAAAACAAAAAATAAACCTGAAATTACGATAGTGCTAGATATTGATTCAATTATAAAATAAGTGTTGTTTATAAAGTTCTAGCTCTTTATTCGGTATTTGTATCTAACTTTATATTAAAAGGATTTTTTTGGGTTTTTACTGAAGTAAAAGTCGGTGGAAAAGTCGATTTTCAAGTACGGTTCATAACTAAAATAGATCAGCACTTTTATTAGGCGTTAAAGTAGCCTTCTGGGGCTGAATCTAGCTACTTACTATTAAAATGGCAGTCGTAAAATATGCGTATTCGCACTTTAGGTGTGCGAAATATCAAATCTTTCGAATACTTCCAGGTGGCAGAACCAATGTAGTTTTACCAGGGAAGTACCACCTATTTCTAGCGTGAAGCAGTTCTTGCGTTTCGGTGTCGTTGCCGGCTCACTTTTATATGAGGCGACCATCTCAGTCCTCGGAAGTAGCAACGCATCTGTGATAGACTTCATATAGAACCCCTGTTCTATATGAAGTTGCTTACAAATGTCCATGGGCGGCAGTAACCACTTACCATCAGGTGGGCTGCTTGCTCGTTTGCTATTTCATATTTATAAATAAAAAAAATAGTAAAACTAGCCGACTATAAAACAATACAAACATTTAACCTCCTTAGAGGTGAAATAACAAATTATTCTTTCTTAGTAGATGTCTAGTCTCTCTTAAAATTAACCATTAGCCCAAACGGATGTATGTATCTTTAGTAGTTTAAGGATCTGCGATGAAAAGTAAGTATTTTTTCGTTCTACATAGATATTTATTTTCGTGTAGATAGATCACGTCAGTTTGTTATCGCCAACTGCGTAATAATTAATAAGCAATGACAACAAGTTCACATATGCATTGGTCTTTGCATCTTGGCAATGAATTTCATTGCTACAGCGCCCTACAGTTAAAGTGGCTGACCTTTACTTTTTGGTCATACATTTAACTTTACCTTAAGCATTATAAAATCCAAAAATATATCTGAGGACAGCACAGGAAAATGTATATAGATAGTGATTTCACATTCTAAGTTTTTAAAAGAGGTAACGTTTCGTAGTTCGATTCAGGAGATACCATCTCCACATCTATTTCTATCTAATAATGGTGATGTCAAGTGACGTGTTCTAGTTCTAGGGGGACATTCTTATCCGAGGCATTTCAACCTAATTCTCAGGCATAAACAGTACTTGTGGCCCACTGTGGGACACATCCCCACTTTTTATGTATGTATGTAACACACAATTACACATGTGTGTAAATCTCCTGTTTTTATTAATATAAGTTGCCATTTTGTTATATTTTTACACATTTTTTGGTTATCTATTGTCTATAATCGTTGTCTATAATCAGGATCACATGCGATCGCTGGTATGCGAGAATAGTGAAGGAACTCAAAATTATTGATTCTACAGAATGGCGTTTTTAAAATTATTTATAAATGTTTTAGTGCGTATCACCAAATAATTTATGAATGATTAATTGAGGGTTTGACTTTAATGATCAAAATAAATATTGTAGAATTAAAACACAAATATCAAAGATTTATGGTATGATGATTTACGTATTTAGTTCAATTTTACCGAATTTTGAGTTCCGTCACTATTCTTGCATACCAGCGACATGTTTATCATCATACGGTCACATGACTATAGGTACATACCTATTTACAATAATTTGTCAAATACCTATGTAATCTAGTTGATAAGTAAATAAATAAACTATCAGATCAATTGCAAACTCATTTGCAATGTTTGTTTGAAAAGATATATTTTTGTATTTTTATTTCTCTTCATTAATATCCGTGCTCACCGACTAATTTGCGCGAGCTCTTGGAAATCATTACTGAGTATGTGCATTGACTCTGACGCCTTGACAATGATCTTCATTGTAACATCGCTCGTAATAAAAACATTCTTAATTCCGTTCTTATTTGGAATGCAAATACGCTAAGGCAATTGCATATCCTAAAAAGTCTAATATATATATATATATATATGTGTGTGTGTGTGTGTGTGTGTTGTGACTTATAAATTTTAGTCACACATAAATCACTAGCATTATCATTATCATTGATTTAAACTTCGTATAGCTCTCTCATTTAAATTATTTTGGTCACCAGGAAGTCCAAAATATTTTGAGAATATGTCCTTCTGAAATATATGTGTAAACAAATGTATTTATAAAGTTACTTCAATTAAAAAGCGAAAAACAACCGAACATAAATATTTTACTTCTTTATTACAAAAACTTTCAAAATTTTAAAATTTAAAGGGAAGTTAGCAATGATCTTTTATTTTATTTTCTGACATTCGTACGTGAAAGTTAAGGTTTTTGAGTTTTTGAAGGCTAAGAATTTTTGTTATTGTTTGTCACGAACATTTCAAGATAATAAAATTATATTTTTCGAAAAGGGCGAAAAAATTAAATTGCCTTTCTATAAGTATTACTCGATTGCTATTCTTCTTAAGTTTGGTAATCTATAATACACAATGTATATATGATTATAATCCTATATACCGTTTTATCCATTATCACTTGCGGATATGTTGATGTAAACTTGGATTGTGCGTAGTTCCATACACAAACAAACTAGAGAGCATCATCCGCGACATTATTCTTCATCTCGCGGACAGTATGGTGCATTTAGGGCCAAGGTCGTTGTGCATATTGATTACACTATCACAATTTACGTAACAGATGTTTGTTTAACTATTCTAGTTATAATAGTCTACCATTTTACAAAGAAAGCAGTATGTACGGATATTGTAATAATAGTATGGTGTTGTGACGATAAAAGTTTTATTTTTATCTCATATCACCATTTTGTTTGAATTAAGTTTTGTCATTATTTTTTTAACAAACGAAATGAATATGTTAGGTGGATGTTAGTATGTCCCTGTAGTTTCGGGACCAGAATAGGGCTACGGTATCCCCCTGCCTGTCGTAAGAGGCATTTAAAAGGGGGCTTTCAGGGTTGCGGGTGGTAATAGTGGGAGCTCGAGCCGCCCTAGCAAGCGACTCCGAGAAGGACGGTGGCATGTGTGGTCGCATGTCATCGTAAACACTTGAAGACATGGTGAGAGTAAACGCTCGCCGGAAAAGGGCCCGGAAAGGGGCACCGCGCTCGAAGGACCCCGGTTGTGTTCCGTTGGAGATCCCGGAGTCCTCCATACAGCGCTGAGGACGGCCACCGGGG
>DWNE01005699.1:0-13724 GCA_018249875.1 Cecropterus toxeus | reverse complement strand
GGCGCCCATTGACATCTGTAATTCTAGATAGACAACTACTACCTGATGTTAGAAATCGTCCTTTAAAACCATTTACACAACACAACAACCCATTTGCAAAAAACAACCTCATAGCTTCATCATAGATTGTAGAAGTAGATCGCATGCTCCCCGTTATTCCAGTTGACGACTCCCGCCTGATAAGTCTTAAGTTAACACCTAAATAAAGTACTTGGCCACAGGCGTCCATAGGCACCCGTCATACACTACAGACAGGATTAGAGCCCTAAATGTGGTTGACAAGTGGTTGTGGTTAATAAGAAGGTATGTTCTTTTAAATCAGAACTCATCAGCGCTTTACTGTCTGTAGTATAAACCACAAAAGGTTCGTTCACCGGCAAAACATCTAAACACATTAAAAAAAATACATCGATAACCCCGTAATATACCAGCTCGTTAAAAAACCTATATAAAAGTCATTAGATATCAATTAATTAAGATTCTTAATTCTGATGACATAATTGGATACAGCCCATTAACCCATTAACATACTGCCTTAGATTCCACTCGTCTGCAATGTTATAAGAACCTTTCAAATGACCTGATTCAGTTAATCTGCATTTAAATGTGTGCGAAGGTTTCAAGATAAGGATATGCGATAACAAAGGATAACGCGCCTTGTGGAAATTTTCTCGTATTTTACATAACTTTCCTTTATAAGGACATGGGTAGATAATTAATCCATACATATATTGACATCCATACAATATTTAGCCAGTGGTAGAACCAGTGTATTTCGATAGAGGCGGTACCACCGTCACACCTTTTTCTAGCGTAAAGCTGTTATTGTCTTTCGGTGGAAGGGTGTGGTTGCCGTCTCACTTATATACGAGGCGACCATCTTAGTCCTCGGGAGTAGCAACGCATGTGTGATCGATTTCAGATAGAATTCCTGTTCTACATAAAGTTGCTTACAGATATCCATCAGCGACAGTGACCGATTATCATCAGGTTACGCTCGAAAAACATTACCCTCCCTTTGACAAAGTCGGATAAAAACTACTATGCTCGAAAAACCATTACCCTCCCTTTGACTAAGTCGGATATAAAACTACTACGCTCGAAAACCATTACCCTCCCTTTGACAAAGTCGGATATAAAACTACTACGCTCGAAAACCATTACCCTCCCGTTGACAAAGTCGGATATAAAACTACTACGCTCGAAAACCATTACCCTCCCTTTGAAAAAGTCGGATAATAAACTTCTATGCTCGAAAACCATTACACCCTTTTGACAAAGTCGAGTAAAAACGACTAACTTCTCCACCCAACAGAATTTAGAAGAAAATACAAGAGCACTGCGTAGTAAGGCAACCGCAACCATTGCCAACATGAAACAACAGATCCAATTTAGATACAGGGCTGCTTTACCTCACTCGCACTCCAGCCCGTTTAATTTATCACAGTAATCGGTTTGTTTCTATTCAGCTTGTTAGTAAAATTGAAGGTCAAACGCGAATTACTTCCGTGCACGAAATATAACGATCATGGATACTCCTAGTTATAAAGTGGGCGTGTACTCGTATTATATACGTTATTTTAGTTTGTACAGTACACACCTATTTCTAGTGATGCAGTTCCATGGAAGGGTGTGGTTGCCGGCTGACTTTCATGTGAGGCGACCGCAAGTAGCAACGCATCTGTCTAACCATTAAACGTGGCATCGAGATGTAAGACTTCTCCTAGTAACTGTGTTTCTTTTATACGATAAAAGTAATAAACATGCATTCCACTTGATGGCCAGTGCCGCCCATGGACGGTATGCATCTTAATACAGAAAAGGGACAATAATATATCTGAAGTAAATCGTACATGTGTTACTACTCCCGTACTAAATGATCCCGTAAGACTAAGATGGTCGCCTCCTATGAAAAAGGCTCGGCAACCACCCTTCCGAAACGCAGAAACTGCTTCACGCTAGAATTAGATTTAGCGGTGGTACCCTGAACTATACTCGTTCGTAAATTCTCGTATTATGATGGCGTGAATTATTTAACGACCATCCGTGATATTCATCGCATTTTTTTGTAACAGTCAAGTCACAAACGAGCATGCAGCCCACATGGTAAGTGGTTACTGCTACCCATGGACACCTGTGAGCAACTTCATATAGACCAGAGGTTCTATCTGAAGTCGATCACAGATGCGTTGCTACTTCCGAGGATTAAGATGGTCACCTCATATGTATATGAGTGAGCCGTTGAATTCTATAATAATACAAGTTAAAACGATAAAATAATTGTATTATTCACTCGTTTTACTTTACGTAACAATTTATTATAAAGTAACATTAAACTGAAATATTTATAACGCTATGTCACCATAAATAAAATAAATATTTGATTGCCTTTTAAAATGTCTACAGAATTTGATTATCTTTTATCTGTTTATCTTTTATTGCGTCTAGTCTAATGAAGTATGATTGTAATCTTATTAAAATCAAACCCTAAAGTTTTATGCATTTTTGTATGATAAGATTACGTCCAACGATCTAGGTAACTAATAATGTATATACGAAAGTTTGTGTGAATGTTTGTTACTCTTTCACGTTAAAACTTGGTCGGATTCCGCTGAAATTTGGCACGCAGAAAGTTTATGATTAATACGTAGTATACTAACTATCGTCGCAGACGTTACAGAAGCGGGACGGAGCCGCGAAAATGAGCCAGTGTTACATAAAAAATGCACAAAATTAAATAGTATTTAATATTAGTGTAGTTACATCACGTTCATATATTTGAATATAATGCAATGAGTCATAAATCTTGCCCTACGTTGGACCTTATCGTAATTTAATATGTATCAAAGGCCTTTTGTTCCTTGTAATTGATTTGTATACATTTGTTATAAATGCATATGTTATATTATCGCAATATTCAGGCAGAATATATATTGGATTTGTTGTTTTTCGTCTGTACATTTTAATTTGAAAAACGGTTAGATCAGTTTCGTAAGCCTATGTACGGCGTACACGCGTACAACATATTTGTCTTTTATGAAAATGAAATTTAACGTTTCTTATATATATCTTAATACTATTAAGATAATAGTTACTAAAAAAATATGAGGAATTTTTCGAGAGGTCGGATCGAATCACAAGGATTTTTACCCATTCTACGATCTCATAAGTAGCCACTCATACCAAAGAGTTTAACATTTACAATATGTTCGTTTACTAAATAATATTTTTTATTTATTTCTTAACGGCTTTGTTACAATGTTATAAAACTGAATGTGACCATTTTGGGTCAAGAGCTCCCCTTCAACATTGTTATTGACCATTCAAATGTGCGCATATCTGTGTAATTTGTAATGGACAAGGTAATTTACTGCATTTGAATGTTATTCCATGCTCAATAATAATCAATAAGAGAATGAGTTAATTTAAGTTCTGGAAACACTTCGTATCGTTGTACAAAGTTGGTAATTCTTCCACAAAGTAACCTAAAATGTCACAGTTGTTTGAAATAACTGTAGTTGTTTCTGTTCATTGATATTTGTAAATAACCCGTATACGTAAGTCACAGGTTTTATCTTAATCAATCATAGAAAACTCTATGACGGAAACGATTAAATACATATGTTTATATATATTTAAGAAATTAAATACGTATGTGGGAGATCTGATTTATATTTTCTACTTTCGTATTTCATTTGTTTAAAGAAAATTAATTTACTATACCGTTTGGTCCATGTTTTTCTAAAAGAACTTACATTTAAAAAGTGCCAAGTAACGATTCCTTAATTATTGAGGTATCTATTTGTCCTTCGTAATATTTAAAAACTGCTTTACGCTGTATGCTTCGTTCTTTATATTTACGTTTACTGCATTCTTATAACTTTATAAGTTCCCTATTGAAAAAGTAAAATTATTAACTAACACGTCCTTCCAAGTTCTTCCTGCTACCTCACAGGTGCTACGATCGCTATCAACGCCATTGTTCCTGCATTATATATTCAAAAGCCATCACGGTTATAATGATAGACTGGAAGCAACAGATGTGAAATTCACTACAAACTGTGCCAAGGCGACTGCGTCAGTCAATGCCTACTTGAATGTTTGCTACCAAAGGTTTAAATTGATAGAGATGACCAGTGTGTCGTGTATTAGTTTATTAACACCTCTAACTATCCCCGTTGTTGAAGAAAACGATTTTATACTCGTTCATGTGACAGTGGCCTTAGCATAGTCTTTATATTTAAGATACAGTATTAAATCTTACATTCATCTACTGCAGTCATTAACATGTAACAAGTCTTCTTTCTAGGTCAAGGCACATAACACAAGATTTTTTTACCACAACCAAACAAATCAATCAAACTACCAAAAACAATACGGCTCAAAACAGATGTTAATATTGATAATACAGTTTCCTAAATCGACATCAAAATCATACATGTACATCGCATGGTGAGAATAATGAGGACACGATGAGAATAAAGGGGAAACAAAATTTTGTTCGCATTTTGGCGAGTTTCTTAAAGGGCCGTGTTGTAAAAACAAACAAACATAGAACTTGATTAGTAGGAGTATTTTCAAGCAATTAACTTTCATAAAATTTCGCTGAAATTTTATGAATTTGCTCTTAGTGTGCAATATGAACTTGTATGTTAAACAATACAATGCAGGTCATAAATATTTATTTTTAACGTAAGTTATCTCAATTAATTTACCGTAAGTTGTTGAAGTAACAGAAGAACCTATAGCTCAATAATAGTTATTAGATGCTGGCACCTCTGAAAGCCAATATATTTATCTATTCATACTTGAGATATATGTTCAAAATATGTGCATGTGTTATTTGCATGCAATCATGCCGTCGCACACATTATGAAACAATGTTGCGAATTTTTAACTAGAGGTCACATTTAGCTATTAACACGTGTAATTGATAAATTTGCTCATACTACGAATAGTAGAATGGCGAATATCTCTAAAAAACCTTGGCGCTAGAATACCAATTAATGTTACTCTATTTTAACCATTTGAAACATGATTATAACGTACTTAGTTAAAGGATGTCGAACAAATTAACCCATTATTCTTTGGATTTATAAGAGAACAACAGATTCATAACGCAAGTGAACTATGCTTATACAGTAGTTAGACCAGGCGGTAGAACCTACGTATTTCGACTGGAGAGGTATCTCTGCCATACCTAATGTACAGCAGTGCGTTTGGGTAGAAGGATTAGGTGGTCGGCTCATATAGGAGGCGGCCATCCTAGTCCTCCTTTGTCGCAACGCATCTGTGATCGACTTCAGTTAGAGCCCATAAATGTTTAATTTGTGAAATTTCCACGGCCTAGCTATCACGGTTTATGAGATACAGTCTGGTGACAGACAGACGGACAGCACAGTCTTGTATCAGGGTTCCGTTTTTACTTCGAATACGGAACCCTAAAAAGAAACTACCGTATGTAAATGTATTTCATGTTTATAATACTTAAATCATGTGTTTATTTACGGAAAATTTAATTGACGCACATCATTCTGCGAACATAACATTGTTTCCTGACATTCCTCTTAGTATTAATTAACAATAAAATAATTATTTGTGGAATGCCTATAAGCGTTTTCCTCGTGGAATCAATTATAAACATTTTGGTGTAATTATATACAACCAAAGGTAAATCCAATGGGATTTACCTTTGGTTTTATATAATTACATTTGGCGATCTTTGTAATTTACATATTTTTAGGTTTATATTATCATTTCAATTTGTATTGATTTAAAATCAAATGTAAACGTGAAATTTGTATTACTGCTTCTGATTACCTTATGAAGGCGCAAAAAATGCCGTTTGGTGGCTTCACTTGTGACGTACATTTTTTTTTATAAATATGAGGTAGTAAACAAGCAAGCAGCCCACTTGATGGTAAGTGGTTACTGCCGCCCATGGACATATGTAAGCAACTTCATATAGAACATGTATTATATATGAAGTATATCACAGATGCGTTGCTACTCCCGAGGACTGAGACCGTCGCCTCATATAAAAGTAAGCCGGCAACCATACCCTTCCACCGAAACGCAAGAACTGCTTCACGCTAGAAACACGGTGGTACTTCCCCGGGTGAACTACATTGGTTCTACCACCTAGCAAACATACTTCAAAATATGATAACATTGTGATATATTGAGGTTTTAATCAAATGTATAATAACATTTTTACCTACAAGACAAATAGCTTGTGATTAAGCAATAATATACAGGTATTTCCATAGTTAAAATAAGTCTCACAGTGAAGCGTATCTTTCCAAACAGGCCATGTTCACTCAAACGTAAGGCAAGATACTGAAGCTGGCTTTTATTGCTACGTAAAAAAGGAGGATAAAAAAGAAATATACTATACAAACAAAAACGACAAACACGCTAAGTATTTTGCCGGATCTTCTCAGTTGAGGTCATTAACCGATCCGTTGGTAGCGTGAGAACAAATATTGTCTGCAATTTGTAAGTACGGGGGCACCGTAGGCCTATACCAGGAGTCGGCAACCTTTTGAGCCGGAGGAGCCAAACATTACAATTTCCAAAATTTTAATTTTTTTAAAGAAAGATTTTTTTTTGCTATCACTAAATAGCTTGTTTATGCTAACTTTATTAGTGACTATGGAACTAAAGAGCCGCAGCTTCGCATCCAAAGAGCCGCAGGTTGCCGACCCCGGGCCTGTACAAAATAAAGACATGTCACAGCAAAAAAAAGTAATCTCTTTTTTATTAAAATCAATTAATGCTATACTCTATTCAAACACCGACGAAACTGCGGTCAAAGATAGTATGATATAAACGTTTCATATGGCCATTAAAGTAATTAAATACCTACTTAATTAAATTTTCCGCATGTCAATATTAATTATCAATAATTATATGTTGTACTTACATTTATTTGCGTAATTAACTTTATTTATTAGTAGGTACAAAAAAGATGCAAGTATGGTTTTAGATAAAATTACATTTTTCTTACGGTGTAATATATTTGGTATTTTCGGTAGGTACATACATATATAGCTGACATTCATAATATTTTACACTGTAAAAGTAATCTTTACGTAAAAATCTAGTCAAATTAGCTTTGGAATGTAAAACCTGTACAGATAAACAGAACAGCTAAAAACGATTCTAAAGATATATACTTACACCATACATGTCAATCAGTCAGTCCGGTTGGGCAGTAGCGCGTACCAAAGAAATTGCTACATCATATAATCTAAAAAAATACTATCCTTTTGACGCAGTCGGCTACAAAACTGATATTACAACAACACAACACGTTACATCAAAATCAGTTCAACACTTAACAGTGAAAAAAAACAGCTTTGTTATAGTTGATAATAATATTATAAACCAGTAGAGTTTGTTTGGTTGAACGCGCTTATCTCAGGAACTAATGGTTCGAATAAAAAAAATATATATTTTTGTGTTGAATAGTAAATTTATAGAGAACTGCTTTAGGCTATATAACATCACGCTACATTTGTTGGTTTTTTGTTTTGTTTAAGATTGTTTTAAAATAAACTCGGGTAAAACTGCGTGGCACAGCTAGTAGTTGATAAAGTATATTTTAAATCTTTTTTCTTTTAATTAGTAGTACAATTTTATTTATGGTTATATGATTTAGTATTTTAAGCAGTACTTAACGCTAGCACGTCACAATTATTGTGAGCAATGTTTTGACACTTGACATCAATTATTATACCTGGGTTAGACGAGCCTTTATAAATATTCATACTCAAAATAAACACGCTTGAGACTTTATTAAGAATACAATAAAGTTGCAAATGGACAGTAGAGTTCTGGCGTTCAACAATTTAGTCAGTACCTTCGTAATCGCATCTTTCGTGTCGTATCTATGTAAGTATGTCAGTTTCCATTCATACTGATCGCAGTGCACATGTTTATTTAGTTATATAACAGTGTATTTGATATATGATTGGACATTGAAATAGAAGTTCTATGAACGAGATGTGTTATTTTGACGTAACTCTGGTGAACTTGTGAATGTTGATTGCCATCTTTTGAAGGTAAAGTTCCTCATATTAAGGGAGTGATGTTACTTAATATTCACCATAGAATACCTACCTGTTGTTAATAAGAGTAATTTTAAAATATTATCTTATCTAATACTATAAATGCGAAAGATCGTAAAGATGCTCTATATTTGTAAGTTTTTGCGTGTTTGTTCACGCAAAAACTACTGCTTAAATTTCGGAGAAATGTTTCACATAAATTAATTCAGAAAAAATACACAGCTTTAAATGTTTAAATGAAATTTAAAATAATTTGTTCTACATGTGTATTTGTTTTGGAAAGTCATTTAAAATTGATTGTAAAACTAAGGCGATTCCTTTACGCCTAAAGACATATAGGCCATGATTCATCATCAATCAGGGTTTATTTATTTATTTATAGTTTACAGTTAGTTAGAACGGATATCAGGTCCAATTACACTAAATAACTCAGATATATGTCAAATTAAAATAGAAAAATACACAAAATTAAATTATACGTTCAAATAAAATCAAATTAAATATATCTCAATTGTCGAGTTAAATTTAAAACAATAATTACAAAATAAATCTAATCCAATAAATAATTATAATTTTATAGTATAAAAACATTGAGATCAGTTATTAATATCTACATAAACTAGAAATTGGTTCAGAGGGTTTCACTGAACTGCAAACACACACTCATAACAGCCTTCCATCCATCCGCAAACAAGTCGAAGTCGGGAAAGGCCGCCAACAGTATATGTGTAAAAACCAACAGGAACAGAAACTATTTATGTACCACGCGTTTTTCAATTCTATGCATTACGTTAAAATGTTGTTTGGAGCTACCAACAAACCTAAATTTAATAGTTATGCACAGAGTGTCGTGTCCAGCTCTCGGGGAACTATGTAGATCCTTGATTATACAACAATGCAGCGCCATAGTTGAAAACTTTGTTATAATTTTAATTTAATAGCGCAACAATGGAACTCATTTATAACGCCAATAAATGAACGAGTATACAAATAAAGTTAGTCATAAAATAGTTGATCGCTTTGTTCTATTACTATTCCTATGCTAGTCACGAATTTCTTGCTAGAATGAGAAAAGTTTAGGTTACAGTCGACCACGTCGCCCAAATGCCAATTAATGGAAATTTGAGAACATGAAGCTTAAATCGTTTAGGTATTCTTACCAAAAAAGGAGTGATGATATTTTGTTTATTGTAAAATAGTCAAAGTTTGTTTAGGTTTTTATAACGCATTCTAATTGAACCCTAAGTAATACCAACGTATCAATGATTCATAAAATATATATTCTGCTCTTTTTTTACTAGACTAAAGAAGCAAACGAGCAAGCAGGCTAGCTGATGGTAAGTGGTTATTGCCACCCATGGACACCTGTGAGCAACTTCATATACAACCGAGCTCTATCTGAAGTCGATCAAAGATGCGTTACTACTCCCGAGGACTACAATAACCGCCGCATAAGTGAAACTGGTTGATTATTTTGTGAGCAATTTACATCAGGTGGGCTGTCCTTTTACCTATTAAGTGACATAAAATCACACACACGCTTTCTACACACATAGCCCCACACTAGGATTTTCTCCTGTGTTGTGGGTGCCATGGACACACCGAGATCCAGAACAAAAAGATAAACTATCATTCATTTTTCTGTCTGGCCGGGAATCAAACTCGGGACCCGCTGCGCGTCAGACCGTTGTGGTCGACAATCAATAACGGTGTTTATCCTTCTTATCAGAATCTCCAGACTGGGCTCCGAAGTTGGTGTCAGACCGTTCCTGGTACGGAGTGGGATCGAGCCTTCGGGCTACATGTGCATCGCCACCCGCTCATCCACCAGCGAACCTTACCTTTGCACTGAATGGTCGAGAGGTTAGTAACACTACATGTTCAAACATTAGCATATGCATGTAATCACTTAAGGATAAACCAACGTTTACCATATAGTCATACGAAATAAATACAAGGTGTAATTGTTTATTCCTAAGTAGGCAGATATTTTGTTTCTTATTCGTAACTATTGTTATTCTTAATAACAAACATTTGTATAGAGTCTACACTTTATAATGATTTTTTTAATTACATTTATAGCAGAATTTGAAATGAAACATAGTTATGATTTAGTGTATAATATTTTTACGGGTATAAGCTACAAAAACATAAGATTTATCACTTTTTGTAACATTGGATAAATATAAATTGGAAGACATATTGCTGAGTGATCATTTTATAAAAAACAACAATACTAAACGGTATAGTTCTAGCAAAAACATAAATAACGTTGACTTACTTTGTCTCTACATTTTTTATTTCTAACATCAGTTTTATGTCTATCATTTATCTTCGCCCTACGCTATATAAAATATCAAGTGAAACAAGATTTTCCTTTCATTTTCCGAAAGTAGACATTCGAACCGTGTCCGATGGAAAAGCAACACAGCCGAACAATGGGGGTTGCACTACCTACTTCACTTTGACGCCGCGCCAATATAGTTTTTGCCCATTGCCTGAGCCAGCTGCGTAGGCGAGTCATTAATCAAAGCATCTCGGATACATTAGCTTTCAAGAGATCTCCTTTTATGTATTAGGGATTAGATACAAGTCACTCGCAAATGGCTCACTATTGTGAACCTTTTACTTCTAATACTTAATCCTGTTTTGCCAGATCGACATGGATTCGTTCGTGCACGAACTGCCGGACTGGTTCAAATGGGATCCACCACCGAAATCTGAAACCACAACAACAGAAAATCCTGAAGACGAAATAAACTTCAACGTATTTCAAGATGAAGGGAATATACAATACTTGGACGAGTCGTATATAAACCTTCACAAAGAGGAAATAAGGAGGCCCTCAAAGGAGAGCACGAAGCCAGTATTCGAAAGATCGGGGCCGGATAATAGATTACCGTCGGTCGGCGAAGTCTCGTTTGTCGTTCGCAGCGAAGCTTTCGAACGCGGTACGCTGAGGCTGACCTGCATAGCAAGTATATACAACCTGTATGCGGCGCGCGCCGAACTAATTTTCGATATGGAGCAGCCAGAAGTGGCTTCTGTATTAGGAGTTCGTAACAGTTCCGTAGGTAAGTGCTACGAAAACATTTTCTCAGCTTGTCTTCCGTAATTTTGATGAAGTTTTAGAAGTAAAGTGACATAGTTTTGATATCAAACTTCATTTGCTACTCGAATGTGGTGTTGGAGAAATTTCAACAAAATTTATTGGTATTGTATGTGTGAATTCATAAATTTTATTCAGTGTAAAACTCCTTTGTTTCAGGTATATTTTCACGCAGCGCTTATCGAATATTATTTTTTATTGCACTACTATTGTATAATATTCGGTAGTTAATTTACTAGGTTATTTTATTAATTGTGTAAGTACAAAGTTAATTTTAACGACTGGATATTATTACAACGATACTGAATGTCGTGTTGTGGAAATATTATCGAACATATCTGTTTTGTGTGTTTATTATTTAGCGTGTAAATAATATATATTATTTTTAATCCCTTTGGACCTAATTAAGTTTAACGGTAGGGGAGACATGCCAAATTGTTTAATTATAAAGACATAGGTATCTTCTGTAATGTTCTACGCCAAATGTATAGTAAAGATTTTTCAAATTAAAAGTGTCAGTTTCTGGGATATATCTCATCTTTACGTAAATTCATATATTTTAGCTGGTGCGTGGGGTAATGAATGTAAGTAGAAACATCTATTTATTAAAATGAATCGTTACATTTATTAGTAACTGCCTATTTATAAAATAAGTAGGTACCTAAGTAAAATGTGATAAGGTTATGTAAGAAAGTTCTAAATAATTGATAAATTATACAGTAGTTTATTGCCCTAAAAAGTATTTAATGAAATTGGTTCTACCAATCTCGTAGACTGCTACGGGACTAGCAAAAGCTAATAATAGGTTACTTTCTATTTAAATGTAACCTTGTGGAAGACTGATGACATATTATTGTAAAGTACATTATTTAAAAATAACTACTAAGTTCTTGCCAAACGCATGTTCTATATACATAAATAATTATACTCTTAATTTAAATTTGTATGTCTTATCATAATATATCCGAGTACAATATTATTTTAGATGAAATTAATGTAGTTTTATAATAAGTTTTGAACTCAATTTCTTAAATTGTGTCATTAAATTTGATTTTAAGTATTTGTAAATAAATAGATCTAATAAAACCCGTATTAAAGTTACTACATATGAATAGAATAAAATAAAGATGTTGATATTGTGTCGCGTTTTCTTTACAGTTAAGCATTAGTACTTATAACTATAATTTATTAAATAGTAATATAGTAAATATAGTGTTTTAGCAAAAACTTGAATTTGGAATAGTATAAATATACATATCAATTTATTGCTTATATTTTTTCTGCATATTTACGGAGATACTTATATTTAAATTAAAATTGCTAATAAAATTGTCAAATTTCCAACGTTGCTCTGATGACAGGTAAACGTAAACAAGACATAAAACGAATATATATGTATCAAAATTCTAGACCTTGCTGAGACGCCCCATACATATACAGCATAGGGCCGAAATCATTAGTAAATATACCCCAAACAAAAACCAAAACCTATTCAAGTATTTGTTAATAACTTTCCCATAAGCCGGTAAGAAATATGTACGTCATTATTTACGTTTGTAGAGGATGGATTATAAAGATACGGGAATACTCATAAAAATAACAAAGTAATTTCCTCTTGGAGAAGTTCCACCTAAGCTTCAATCAATCATAGTTGTAGATTGAGTACACAATACACAGTAGAAAATCCAACCATTATCTTTATAAGGAAAATCGTTTATTGAGCCTCTTTCTGAAATCGAACTGTTATTAAAACGTTTACTGTGTACATTCCATAAAAATATTCATAAAAGTAAACGTTTTCTACACTCATAGCTCTACAGTGGGATATTCTCCTGTGCCGTGGGTGCCATGGACACATACTAAGACGAATACAAAAACACCCAGACCCAGAACAGAAATGTAAATTCAACATTCACATTTCTGTCTGGCCGGGGATCAAACCCGGGACCCACTGCGTGTCGGACGGGCATGGTGGCCGCTCCGCCATGCGGGTCGTTTAATTCTAAATCCAATTCCTTTATGCATGCATACAAAATTTTATATTTAATTTAAAACTGAACTGTGACATAAATGGTAGTTATTTTTCACTCCTGGTCGCTCACAAATATTTGAATTTTAAATTTCATGTTTTAAAAAACAGAATTCACTTTTGAACTGCTCTAGTGGGAAATTGCTTGACAATTACTTTTTATGACGTTCGTCTACACTGAAAATCGATTTAATCTGAAAAGATTGCGAGGAATACTTTTTACGATTAAAATATTTAACTTAAGAGTAATGCATTAAGAAGATCATTCTTATGTAAAATATTTTAATCATAAAAAGTATTGTTAGGTGGTATAATCAATGTAGTTCGACCGGGAAGTACCACCACTATACCTTTTTTTTTATAAATATGAAGTAGCAAGCGAGCAGGCAGCCCACCTGATGGTAAGTGGTTACTGCCGCCCATAGACATTTGTAATGAACTTCATATAGAACAGGGGTTCTATATGAAGTCTATCACAGATGCGTTGTTACTCCCGAGGACTGAGATGGTCGCC
>DWNE01005698.1:0-13725 GCA_018249875.1 Cecropterus toxeus | reverse complement strand
CTCCGGTTGTGTTCCGTTGGAGATCCCGGAGTCCTCCATACAGCGCTGAGGACGGCCACCGGGGGGGTTTTTAGTGCTTTAAAAATCCCACATATCCCGGCGTTGCTCCCACAGCGTCGGGTACCTTTCGAAGGTTTTCCCTCCCGAAAAAAAAAAGGTTACATTGTCTTCAGATTTGAATTGTATTGTCTGGGTTTCTGATACTTAGATAAGCTAAGCAGAATAGTACTAAGTGATAAGTCACCGAAATTATTATGATTTTTAATTAATAAAAATCGCAAAGGTGTGTGAAGTCTACCAATCCGTATTTTGCTACCACGGATGACTGCGGCCTAAATTCTTCTTATTCTGAGGTTAGACCGTTGCCTGAGGTCTGGGATAGGGAAGAATGGTTCTGCCTTATAACTGTTTTGGAAGTGGAAGAACCAGAGTAGTTCGACCGGGGAAGTACCACCGCCACACCTATTTGCGTTACGATGGAAGGGTGTGGTTGTCGGCACACTTTTATATGGGCTGCAGGAGCCACTTACCTTCAGGCGGACTGCATGCTCGTTTGCTACTATTTCGTTATTATAAAAATATATATTTTTATTACATTTTTTACTAATTTGTATCCGTTCGATTCTTTCCAGGTGAATTAATCGTGATAGTAGAGTATTGTAAATTCGGGAACATCCACAATTATATGCAGCGTCACCGCGAGGTGTTCATCGACCAACTTACGGATAACAAGGAGAAGAACTTCGGCAGAGTAAACAAGGCGTTCTCTTGCAGCAGTGGAAGTAGTGGGTACGAAATTAAATCTCTATTATATTTATCCTTTATAAGATTGAAGTCACAAACGAGCATGCTATCCAGCTTCAGTTAGTGTTCACTGCTGCCCATGGACATATTTACCAACTCCATACAACAAGAGTTACAACTAAAGTTGGCATGGACTAAAGATGGATGCATTTGACGACCGGCGTGGCCGAGCGGTCACCATACCGGTCTAACGCGCAGTGGTCCCGGGTTCGATTCCCGGCCAGATAGAAATATGAATGATGAGTTTAGATTTCTGTTCTGGTCTGGGTGTTTGTGTGTCCATGGCACCCACGACACAGGAGAAAATCCTATTGTGGGGCTATGAGTGTAGAAAGCGTGTTTTTTTTATTTTCCCGGTGGTAGTAACATTGTAGTTCGACCGGGGAAGTACCATTGCCACACATATTTCTAACGTGAAGCAGTTCTTGCGTTTCGTTGAAGGGTGTGGTTGGGATTCACTTATATATATGAGGCGACCATCTTAGACCTCGGAAGTGGCAACGCACCTGTGATCAACTTCAGATAGAGTCCCTATTCTATATGAAGTTGCTTACAAATGTCCATGGGCGGCAGTAACCACTTATCGCTAGTCGATCTACGTCGAACTTCTACTACTTGGTAAATAAATGGGTATTATTTCTTCTTTTCAGAATGCATTCCGAATATTTTGGTTCTAATCACACTCAAGAAACGGACAACACGTTCGTGAACACCGCAAATACTAATAGGTCAGCACGAAAAGGTAAACGATATAATTTATTATTCTTCTAAGACCTCTTGCATTTCACCATGAAAATGAGGTGAACTAAGGTTACAGGTGCTATAGATATAGGTAAATATCACTAACAGTTTCATTGATAAGTACGAGTTATTTAAACATTATGTACCTACTGTAACAGCTGTTATACGGGGATCTACGTAGAGGATCTTTAACCGCTTAAAATTTGAAATTGTATTTTATATATATTGCAGAAGTAGCAAATAAGTACGTAGGTAGTAATTACTGCTTAGGATTACCTCAAACTCCGCCGTGAATCCATAGGTCAGGAGGTCGGCCATAGATCGATGCCATCCTTGAGTACCTACTTAGTTGGAACGCGTCGAACGCCTCGTACAAGAATTTCCCTTGCCCCCCCTTAAACCAGAACATTGTACCTAAACACGCGTAAGTCGAACCACGAGCAGTTCTACGAGTTTCAACGGTGTGCTCGATATTTTTTGTTTTTGAATTTATTAACAAAGATATTTAACAACCTAGAAAGAGTACTGCGGTTATATTCACATTTAATATCATTAATTAAATGTCAATTAGATAGCGTTTCTCGGACTACGTTATCTCAAACAATATTTGATAAAAACTATACTGCTGTTATGTAGTTCTTATTAGTTATATACTATTTATATTTCAGTATCAGAAACTGGATACATTCAGCCGGAGTGGCGATCGAACTACGAAAGCGATTACAGTTTCGATGGACGAAACCCGAGGCCCTTGACGTCTAGGGACCTTCTCGCGTGGGCCTTCCAGATCGCAAGGGGCATGGAATATCTAGCTAATAGAAAGGTACGAATTTTTACTATTTTGACTATGATGAAGCAAAAAGTGTACGTTCATGAATGGTAGTAAAAGAGACCATCTAATAAAATCCGTTCTTGGTAGTCGTATAGCTTAAGTAACGATTTAGTGCTTTTTGTATTTTTTATAACATGAAGTAGCAAAGGACCATGTACATGGTAAATGCTAAATGACTACAGATTTCCATACGTGGCAGTGATTCCGACAGGAAACAATACACGAGAACTTCAATTGTACGTGAAGTCACTTGAACCACACATGCTTTTTTATTTAGTTCATGTGTATTGTTATTGTGCAATACGCAAGAACTGTTTCGCGCTAGAAAAATATCGTGTTGTGTTGATGTTTGTTTGTATTTCTTATGATTGGTATTGGTGTGGTATTTCTTATAATTGATTACATGTTATTCTTCAAGGTACTGCATGGTGATTTGGCGGCTCGCAACGTTTTGTTGGCTGAAGATAACATTGTGAAGATATGTGACTTCGGATTAGCGAGAAGCATTTACAAAAATGATGAGTACCAAAAGCAAGAAAATGTAAGTTCCAAGGATTTTATTTCATTCAGCGCTAGCTTATGTAAACATATTATTTTTAATTAGGAAACTACTTCTAATTTCACAAATATGCCTAAGATTAATTTCTTACAATTTGCTTGAAATCAGCAACAGACATTTATTTCTGGAATCTATATGTGATTCATGTCTGTGTATGTTTCTATTACATTTATAAGAAGTATGTAGAATAATTTCTAACTGGAATCAAATTAGTTTCCTTAAAATATGGTGGTAAGTTTCTCAAAATTTTATTTCAGAGTCCTCTCCCAATAAAGTGGCTGGCAGTCGAATGCATGACAGACCGAATATTCTCCACTCAGTCCGACGTATGGGCCTTCGGCATCGTGCTGTGGGAGTTGTTCTCGCTCGCCAAGACTCCATATCCAAACATCAGCCCACAAAATTTGCTTCAATATTTAGAAGCAGGGTAAGTACGCCTTAAGTGTTTCTTGTTTCTTCCATATAATGATTACATATAATGACCTTTACTTTTAGGGAAAAGAGTTCTGACTCTTCTCCCAAAAGGTCGCGAGAAAATAATTCCGAAGCCTCGAGAGGCAGATTACAATGTTGTCATATACGTTTATACTTAATGAATACTTAATGTAACATAATGTATATTTGTAAAATCCAACGTAGTGTATTATCCTCCCTACGTCTTATGATTTTAGAACCAGTATTATTCATTTCATTATTAAAACCTTGATAATATTTCTATTCAAATCTGGACGTTATATTTGAATCAACTTTCATGTTTATCTATTACTTTTTAAAATTATTAAACATCGTTTATATTTTGTCGTAGACATCGTTTAGAGAAACCTCCGTACGCGGATGACAAAATATATGACGTAATGAGGCGTTGCTGGGAGCAAAAGCCACTCGCGCGACCGTCCTTCAGCCAGCTCCAGGAGATTCTAGGCTCTTTCCTTGAAGACAACGTGAGGAACGTAAGTAATTTAATCTTTTATGGAAAAAGTGCCAAGTACCAGGTGATAGAACCAGTGTAGTTCGACCGGGGAAGTACAACCTATTTAGAACGTGAAGCCGTTCTTGCGTTTCGGTCGAAGGGCGTGGTTGTCGGCTTACTTATCTATGAGGCGACCATCTTAGCCCTAGAGAGTAGCAACGCATCTGTGATCGACTTTAGATAGAACCCTTGTTCTATATAAAGTTCCTCACACATATCCATGGGCGGCAGTAATCACTTACCATCAGGTGGATTGCATGCTTGTTTGTTTCTTCAGTTTTATAAAAAAATCGTTTTGATCGACCTCGGGTAGGATTCTAATCTGATGTCCATAATCGTTATCACTTACCTTCAGGTGGACTGAAATTTCGTTCCATTTATGCTATTAAAACAACCCTATTCGCCTAATGAGTCTCAAGTGGCTGTAAGCGTGGTAACAATGACCAAATCATTTTAGCGAGGCCTGCATTGGCAGTCTGATAGTAAAGGGTTAAAAATAAAACAACGCTAAAAGTTTATAAAACATTATTTATTCCCTAGCATTACGTCGACCTCAATTCAGCCTTCATGAACTCAAACGTCGAGGTGGATGGTGAGGACTACTTGGCGATGGTGTCGGCACCGGACTACAAAAACATGGTGACCCCTAGTCCCCATCACTATGTTAACGAATCTCAGAAATTCTTCCCGAACACGCCTACACCTACGCCTATGCAACTACAACCTGGTTGGTATTTTTTTATATAAGAAAAACATTAACAAATTCTAGTTACACTTCAAAAAGCTAGTATAAATGAAATATAAATTTGCAAGACTGTTCTAAGAAGTACGGTGTATTTCTACAGTTGAAGCGTACAAAATGTATAGATGTTCGCTAGTTTTAATAAATGCTTAAATCACAATACTAGTAGAATGAGGTACAATACTTATGTACTAGGTCATGAAATATATTTTCCGAATTGCCTTAAAATAATAATACCACTATACAGTTTCACTCTGTAACAATTTGAGATTAGTGGTATCTCTGTTTAATTAATTTAATATCAAGAATATATTTAGGTTACAAAGAAATTTCCGGAATAAGCACAAATCCGAAAAAAAATACAGTCGAATTGAAAACTACCTCCTTTGTTGAACTCTGTTAAAAATAACGAATAATAAAAATCGAACAATCGGTTTCATGGCCTAGAGTATCGTTAAAATATTTCGAAGCTAATAAAGTAATTAATACTAAGCAATAAATCCATCTATTCGAAAAGCTTTTACGTGATATAAAATTATACAATGTAATAAAATGATAGGTGTGACTACTACAAAGTTTATTTACACCTGTGTGCATTGTCGTAATAGCTTTTTAGGGATATTATGTAAATGTTAATTTATTATTTGTCGATCTCCCTAATAATTATGAACTATTCAAATATAATACTAATTTTGTGTACGTCTTAAGTTCTAAATACATGTAATGCATATGTTGTAAACTTGTCTGTAATCTGGTCACAGTAATACCAATTATTTATTTTAATCGTGATTAAAACAAATAATTGGTATTATTGTAAACAATATTAAGTACAATATCAACAAATTTTCTTTTTATCAGACGAAACGCAACTTACATCGATCTGACCAGCCAAATCACTATCTGGTAAAACGGTAATCATAACGTATCGCATGATCGTCAAATTGGCTATTTGGCAATGTTATAGGAAGGAAATTTATAAAATTGAAAGTATTTCTATTTACTGTTTATACAAACCCTTCAAATACGTGATACTGTAAATATAATGATGTACTTAGTACTTGAACTCTTATTGGTCTTAAGCACGGGTGTGCGAATATCGTTCGAATTGAATCGAATATCAATATTTGATATTGATATTCAAATAGAACAATTCGATTCTTCGAATTATTTGAAACTCGACAAATGATTCGAACAATTCAAAAAATGACGAATAATTCGAAAAATTTCAATAATTAGAACATTTCGCGAATTATTGAAATATTACTGGATTTTCTATTGTTTCCAATTTAAATTTCATTGGAATTCACCTGTGGAATTCTCGTTCACCGCTTGAATCATTGAAATTTCACTGATTAATTTAAGATAAAAAAGACCCCAAAAATTTGCGAATAATAAAATAATTCGCGAATAATTAAAAACAATCGAATCATTCATAATTTTTCGAATTATTCAATTTGAATCGAATATTAATATTCAGTTAGAAAAGAATAATTGGTAAGTACGAACTATTCGTACACCCCTAGCTTTAATCGTTATCTGAAGTCATTTCTACGATAAGTTAACGTGCTTCCTAACTGCGCTTGACTGACAGTTAAATAAATAAACTATTTGAATTATAATTACGACAAGATTGTACCTCTAGAAATTATATTATCAACGTTTAAATTACTGTGAAATAGCCAATTTAAACTTTGTATTGTGACTTGTGTTACTAACATCTCTATCTAATAAACTGATTTAACTTATGTTGTTTCTCTTAGAGCAGAATAATTAAACGATATGTTTCATATCTCACTGTCTGATGCAGTTTTAAAATTTTTGTGACTTTTTGAATTGTTTATTTTTTTTGCATGAAGAAACTTTGCTTGGAATTACATATGAGTTACCGTAACGTTATTTTTCAGATGACGAAGGCTACCTTCCTATGAGTCCGGTGAAAAAACTCAGCCCACGTATTCAATCCACCAAGTTCGATTTCGACACTCGAAAATTAAACCCGAGAATATCTGATGATAACGTCCATGGATCTGAGTGGACGCCAATGCTCACTTTAAACAACTTGCCCGCGAGAAGCGACTCAGAATCCGATCACGATGGGGGCTATTCGCCTTATTCTAAAATGTGTCCTGGCATCCCCGAAGAAACGGACGAAGTATTTGAAATGAATAATCATAACCTCAAAAACGCGCAAAATACCGCCGTTTCGAACCCCACTTACGTAACCATAGACGTTGATATTGAAAAGAAACCTAATAACATTTCCAATAATTACATTAATGTACCCAATGGTCTAGTCAAGTAGATTATGTTTACGCACAAAAGGACTATTATTCGCTACTTACACAGATGTAGGCTACTGTTTATCGAACGGATAGTTTTATGGAGCCCCCCTGATCTCTTTTATGAATTTTGTCATATCTATAATAATCTCAAGCTATTCTGTAATTCCTGTGTTAGAACACTATTTAATTGTTTTAGCGTAATTTTTACTCTCCTGAGTTATTTTGACTATCTATTAAATGTGTCTATCTTATCTAACACAAAATCTATGTGCTTCGATTTTCTATAGTACCTATCAGTGTTAATGTAGTTATAAGTTTAAGTTTGGATAGTGCGAAAGATTAAAATCGATGTGATATTTTTAGGAGTGTATAATTGATTAGGAGAACGGATAGACATAAGTTAAATATGTATTTATATAAGATTTATTTTTTTAAATTTTAGTTGACCCCACCATGTTATATTATAAACAAAATATAATATTATAAAAGGGCTTTTTCACATTCATGCATGCATTGTGGTACGTTGCTGTCGTTGTCGTGTCGTGATGTTGTAAACACGTATACGTTTCTACGACACGACGTCGTGATTTTATACGATGTCCGTTGTTGATTTTTAATGTCGGTTTGAAAAACAAAGTCACGAGGTATCACGATACAACGCCGTGTATCGTGTGTGATTTAGACTATAAAGATGTGCTACTTTTCGTTATCATTCCTATCGTCATTTATTTTTTATGTAAAATTTATGAGTGTTACTGTTAACTGTTATTGATTTTATTTTATATATAAAATTAAATTATCTATATGAGTCATACCATAAACTTTCGGGAAGGAAACTCCCCATCTATAATAATAGTAAGTTAAAGCTTTAATGACATAATTTCATATTAATTTTTAATGTTAATTTTTGACATCTTTCATATGCAAATAATGTTACATTAATTATTTTCTATAATTTAATGTCTATTTTTTTACAGACGATATTTAAAACAAAAATATGTACAAATAATATTGTATTAAAATATAACTTTTACAATTTTACACCAACAAAATATGGCTATGTATATGTTTTTTTATATGTATGCAAATTATACAAAAGGTCTACAAAACTCTACCAAGGTCTAAAAACATCGAGCATATTATATAGTGGTACTAAATATCAATACAAAGCTTAATACTTATCGGAGTCATTTTTATTACAAACAAATTTTTGTTTATTGTATTTTTTATTTTTAAGGAACATTAAGTCATTGCATTTTCTTGCACCGATAAATAAAATACTGGAAAAGTGTTCTGTGGCCAAAGATAGACAGTTAATATATTAAAACAATGTCATTATATAGTAGTCATCTAGTTTTGTTGTTTAATTAACGTTATAGGCCAAGCATTATCTGTTCAGATATTATTTTATATTAGTTATGAACCTAAGCAGCTCATAATAAGATTTTTTAATAGTGAAAGTTAAATGAAAGACGGTGACTTCGTAATATATGTTTAATAGAACTTTATATAGTAATATATTGATATTTGTGTTTTCGTTTGTATTTAGCATGTGCTGTGTTTTATAGGTGTCTATTGTCTACATAAGCAGACTATTATATGGATGGAGATATACATATATCTATAAAATATTTAAATGGATTTAATAAATGTGATATTACGAAATTGTTGTTATAACTTATTTTTTTAAATCCCTACAAATGGTGTAATAAAACTGATAACATTAATCATAGTAAAATTGTGCTCGAACCAGCTTTTTAAATAAAGAAGTAGTAGGCTCGTTCACTACATTTTTATGAAAAGAACTGATATAGTTTATCTGCTGACAAAACCCAACTAAACCCAAGATGATATAAGTGCAGCGATCGGCAACCCGTGGCCTGCGAGCCGCTCCTTGTTGCACGCCGGACTTCCTAGAATCCATTTTTCGCTGTCTACTTCCAGAGTCTACTTCCGAATACGGCCTGCCATTACCACAGGTAGCTACTGTGTGCCCCGGTGTTGCAAAAAGGTTGCCAACCGCTGGATTACAGTATTAACAGTTCTATTTTTGGACGGTACAGGTGCCGTGTTACTTCTGAGGAGTAACCTAGCCCTACAAACCAGAATAAACCAGTGTGTCATAAGGAAAATCCTAAAATTAGCTAAGAGTTGATAAAAAAAAAATAACTGCTATAAAAATAGCATTATTTTTCTGTTTTGGTGTTGTGAAAAAAGTATGTTTCACGCTATGTACATACGATACGTCTTATATACTTCTGAGATAGGTATGGGATACTTGTAATTACAATTTACAGGTCGCCCCACGTTTTCTTTAACTTATAAACTCCTAATAATTGATTCTAATATACGTCTTTAAGATTAAACCTGATCCTGATCTGTATTTTAAAGATTATGTAATTTAATCTTAGCTTTAAACGTGGAGTCTAATTAATATAATTATCTGCGTTATGATAGTTCTTTATGGTATGTTTATACATATCTGACGATTATTAAAGAAACACTAATTAATTAAACACATTAAAATATGAAATTGTTTAATAAGTAAATAAAAAGGTAAAATAATTACGTTCATTTTTATATAAATAATATTCTTTATTTTGAATTGAATGCAATTCAGTTTTCAAAATCAACTAATGTAAATGCTTTTTAATTGAAAATACCTCTTACAACAGTTGCTACGAGACTTTCTATTAATTCTGCTCCCTGTAAAAAAGAAGGAACATTACTTGTACAAGTAAACATAGGTTTTACGAACTTATTTGTTGTGAATTCCGTTTATTAACTTACATCTTTGAAAGCCTCGACAAATCCCAGTGGAATATCAATAAACATTCTTCCTAAACTAGCGAGGACCTGCAAAATAGGACAACAAAATCATTTCAACCTGAGGTAATGTGTAGGTGTTTACAATTTTAATGCCTTTTTATTTTTCTTTATTTTTATTTTTTTATGCAAGTAAAACCGTATCAAACAATAAATAGTGCTCTATTTTTTATTTTTTATTTGACAATTCAAATAATCACACACACAGGAATTAAAATGGCTATAAGTTTAGTACAAGTAAAAGTATAAGAATTCGTTCTTTAAATAAATATGGAACACGTTTTGAGATGAAAATTTGTTTGAAAATTGAAAATGTTACTAAAAGTGAAATTGTTATTAGAATGTAATATAATCTTATGATCCACATTTAACACGCACGCTTTCTACACTCATAGCCCCACAACAGTATTTATTCCTGTGTCGTGGTTGCCATGGACACACAAAGACGGATACACAAACACCCAGACCCAGAACAGAAATATAAACTCAACATTCATATTTCTGTCTGGCCGGGAATCGAACCCGGGACCCACTGCACATCAGATCGGTATGATGACCGCTCCGCCACGCGGGGCGTCAATTTGGAAAACGATTCTAAGGTTTCTAAAAGCACATGTAGATTTCTAGGCTTCTTTTTTCTGGTTACTAACGTCTGGTATAAACTGCTACAAAGAAATATTATGTGAATTTTGCGGCAGAATCGCTCTACCTTCCAATGTTTATCTCATAAATACAAAATTCGATTTGATATAATATTAGCTTCTTACGCATACGAGTATAACAGAAGTATAAATTCAGTTGTTATAGAATCAAATTATTTGCATAACGCAAATATGTAGGTTGTGGGTGTCAGTCAGAATGGGCTATTTTACCACTTACCTCGCTCTAAATCTGAAGCGTAAACACAAAACATGAATACTTACTCCGCTTGGTCTTGTATCTCTCACCGGCTTGGGAACGTCGTGCGCTACACTTGTGGCGTTTCCTCCACACATAACTGCCACAATGAACGTCGTAAACACAAATAGCTTCAGAACAGCGCTTTCCATATTTACTACTGTATAACTCCGTACAATTTGCTCTTTTAAATGCTTGAGCTAACTAGGACGGTTGTATTGTTTGAGCGTTGTTCTTGACGGTAGCAATGATTTTTCCATTGCTGCTATTATTCCTTTGTAACTTGGTTGTAAGCAACAAGAAGCGGTACGAATACAATGTACTAACCGGGAAAATGCAATACTGGTTCCGTATTGCATTTTCCCGGTATTCATTTTTAAAACAACCTTCAGATGTTTAGTACATATTTTATTTATAGTTTCTAGTGTCTTTAGTTTAGTTTGTATACAAATAATATGTGAAATTTTATCAGTATGTTACGATACCAATATGAAATTCGGATAAAAATGTGCCAGTAGTTTCTGTTGCATACCCAGGGAAAAAAAACTAACAGAGTAAAGTTTTTTTTATTATACATCTGAACATGTCTTATAAATCTACATAATTGTTTCTCTAATCTAAACTGAATAACATAAATTAAGGTTTAGATTTGTACAGTAAGGGTTACATACATTCGATACCTACTTTTATATAAATTTTACTTTAAAAAACTTTTTCGCACATTAAAGAAACGTATTATATATTCATATAATTTATTTGTATTACCTCCATATATTCAATAGCTACCGAAGATTTAAAATTTATTAACCGTATATTGTCGTTTAAAATATTATAATATTAAACTAGCGATGTCTCTTATGACTTTCACCGACTGAAACAAAATAAAACTTAAATAAAGCACAACATATTTTCTCGTGTCATTATATATGAATAGCTATACAGATGATGAGACATTACTTCTATGCCTATAAAATGTTGTGGTATTTGGACGACGATGAAAGTTAGATAACGTCAAATAATCTGCTCGACTTTTACCATTTCTTAAAAAAAAATGTATAAGATTGAAGGACTTCATGAGATTGCAGTTAACCTGATGGTAAATTGTTATTGCCGTCCGTAGACAAGCGTGATTAATTCCGTTTTCTCCATATTCAGGTCCTTCATGAATCACATTTGCGTTGTTTGATCTAAGGCTATTCTTAGCCTCAGATCAAACAACGCAAATGTCGGCCGACATACGTGTATGTACATTTAAACCCAGAATTGTTTTACGTAAGCAATGGCTCTTTATCTGAATTCATACATCGATTAGCCCTTTGAGGTTTACTGCTGAACATTAGCCTCCCCTAAGAAACATGATTCGCAAAAATGAAATCCATAGACGAACCAAGCTTATCGATGTTGATCTCAAAATTAGCAAGCTGAAGTGGCTATGGCACATCGCTCGAAGGACCGATTACTGATGGGGACATCGCTCGAAGGACGGATTACGAATGGAGAAGAATAGTCCTCGTATGGCGACCACGCTTAGGCAAAAAGAGCACAGATCGCCCCCTGACCGGGTGGACCGATGACCTGAACAAGATAGCTGAAAACCGTTGGATTCAGAAGGCACTGGACGGGTTGGAATGGCGTTTAGGGGAGGCCTATGTCTAGCAGTGGATCTCAAAAGAATGGTTGAAATGTTGATTTTTGTCAGCAGTCTCTGGGCTTGAGCTAGATTTTAGTGGCCACAGTAGTTGTTGCTGTTAAACAGAAGAATGCTACTGTCCAAGTCTTAGACTTAGTTTGGTGATTTAGTAGGGAGAAGAGGAAGTAATATTAATCAAGACCGATACAATGTACCGTCGTTTATCTAAATATCAATCCATACGTTTAATAAAATAATAGTGAACGGTCGTTGTGTCTGAACAAATCATATTGTACATGCACATTGTGTTGTAAATTATGGTAAAAATGCTTTGAAAATGGAACAAGCAAAAATAAATAGATATTTCTACAATTTTGGAAAATTCATTTGTTCGTTTATTTGAAATCAAATCGAAAGCAAAGCGTCAAGAGGTATAGCATTTAATCTTTTTTCATTTAAATTCATGTGCTCTTTTAAAAGGTTTTACAATTTAAGTAAAGTCACAAGTGATTATTTAGATTAATTTGTTTTGGGTCCGTCAAATTGGTATTGCATTTTTTTTAAGATTTGAAATGTCCAATAAATACGTGTATGTCTATTTTAATGTTACATTTTTCTAAACGTGGGTGAAACCGGGAGTCAAAGCCCGTGATAAATAAATAACTTACGTCCTCGGCCTCCTTTACTATGGCTTTTGGGATTTCCAACACATCTTGAATTATTTCAGCGCAAATCTGTAAAATAAATACGATATTTACTTGAATAAAAATTAACTTTCACGTACAGTTTTAAATAAATTGAGACAAGATTGAGTAAAATGATTGGGTACAAATACGTTAAAGACCTAATTTGTTAAGTAGTCGGCATTTTAGTTAGAGTTGAAAGTAATAATTAACTAAACTCTACAGTTTAGTTAATTCCTAATAGTATATGAATTATTCTGATTAATATTGTATGGTAAATATACAGGTTGTTGCTTTAAAAAAAAAACATAAATTGATATTTTATATACTGCAAATGTTTACATTCATAAGTAAAAGTTGTAACTAATATGGCATTATATATATCTATGTATAAATCTACGATTAATATCATTTGCTGTAATTAATTTAGGTTTCGTATGTAATAGAGCAAACATTTGGCCTTCTTGTCATTCTCATTTGAGCAATTAGATCCATGTGAGTGAAGGTCGGTAAGACAAGATAATATAATATTATACATTAAGTATTCTAAACATTGTTAATATAACATTTTCTATAGTATAAGTATAGTGGAATATAATATATTTATATGAGTTGGTGGTCTATTATTTTACTAGCCATATCTTCATTGTCTACCCATTATTGTCCCACTGCTGCGCATGGCTCTTCTCTCAGAATGAGAGAGTTTTAGGCCATAGTCCACCGCGCTGGCCAAGTGCGAATTGGTAGACTTCACACACC
>DWNE01005697.1:0-13725 GCA_018249875.1 Cecropterus toxeus | reverse complement strand
CGAGTAACTCAAATAACGTTTTGTAGAAAAAAAATCATAAAAATATTTGCAGTTTAGGTATCAGTCAGATTTTATAATAATTACTACTATTGAAAGCTGGCAATACAATGTCAATAAAACTTTTCGTATTTTTCATTGCAATTTACTTGTTTATGTGTATTCGTCATCAGCTCAAAGTGAATAATGAACTGAAGTATTCAACCATTATACTCGTAGCTCCGGGACCAGAATAGGGCTACGGTATCCCCTGCCTGTCGAAGAAGGCGACTAAAAGGAGCTCTCGGGGTTGCGAGCGGCAAGAGTGGGAGCTCGACCTGTCGGGTACCTTTTGAAGGTTTCCTCCTCGAAAAGATAGGTCTTAACAAGATTGTTAAGAGTTAGGAAGAGACAAAATAATGGGATGTTATGCAGAACGTATATTTATGTTTATATTTATGTTATTTATGTTATATATTTATTCTTATTTTTTTATGCTACAAAATTATCAAACGCATTACAAAGGTCTTCAGCCTGTCAAAGCATGATTCAATAAAGTCGTCGCGTGCTGCTATTAATGAAAAAGTTTGATTATTATGAGGTATTGTCTGAACTTTCAGACCTAAACATAATAGCACAAGTTACAATAGGTGTAGCCATTTAAAACTTATAATTACACTAAAACGAAAAGTTACTCACCAGTCACTAATAGTCACAGAGCTTGAACTTGTTAAATCTAAAATCATGAAAGTTGGACAATGGCTTCATTTTATGGCGTAGAAATATATATTTATATATTTTCCTACATAGGGGTAAAATAGGTGTTTTCACAATATGTTTGCTCGTAGAAAGACGTTGGAAATAGTCTTTTATAATCAATACCGTTAAGGCAGATAGAAGATTATGGATATAACTCGCTCGTCGTTACACGCAGGGTGTAAGACCAGTGTATCCAGCCCGGGATGAACAATTGTGTGCAAATTAGCAGTGACAAGCCGCGGCGGGGGACCGCATCCGCGCGCCTCACACAATGTCGGCCAATTTGGCGAATACAATTTCTTTTTAAGAATACCTTTGCAAATCTACTTTTTTCATTCATACTGCTCGTTTTTCATTCTACTTGTAAAGGAGTATTTGTAATGAGTATGAGGAACGGCGGACTAGTTGCGGATCAAAGAGAATTGCAATGACATTTGATCTTGGTCTCTGATGCATAAAAAATACAAAGTAGATTGAATTCTACCAATGGTCGGCTCGCTTATATATGAGGCAACCACCTCAGTCCTCGGTACAATAGTACGCATCTGTGATAGAAACCCTGTTCTATATGAAGTTGCTTATGGCGCTTATGCTATGGGCGGCATTAGTCACTTACCATCAGGAAGACTTCATGCTCGTTTGCCACGAGTACTTTAATTTGGTAAAAAAATCGCACTGATGCGGTGGACTAGGTTCTAAGTCTTCGTCAGACTGAAGAAACCCGAAATCAGCAGTAAGATAGAAAACCCGAGCTCAGAAGGGAGATAGTATTAGTTTGTCGACGACGACTGATGCATTGCTATTATTCTATGTCAAATACAGATAACCTGGTAGACATTAGCGGTTGTATTGCGCTATCGGCAGCCGTAAATAGATCATCACCGCTAAATATTATAAGTCGGTTGCTATTTTATGTTTCATTTCGAAGGACCAGAGTGGCTCAAGTAACTTTTTATTGAGATATATAGATCCGTAGCTACTAAGGTAAAACAATAATCCTAGTTAGGATGATTAAACTAGACTACATATGTAGGTCAAGTAACCCTTATACATTTACATATTTAAGGATTTCATGCTCCAATTATCTCTATAGGTTGATAATAAAGGCACTAAATTAAATTGTCTAACATTGGCAACATCAATGTGTATCGTTTATATACATATTAATCGTCTCAGGAAATAGTTTAGACTTATTATAATTTATACATTAACGTTATAGAGTTTATATAACGTATTAACAAATTATAAAAAACCAAAGATTTAAGTAAGATGACATTGTTCAATGTTTAGATTAAATACAAGCGGTGTTGCTTTATTTAACTATGTCGTCTTCTAACTGAAAAAAGAATTTCCTTATTTGTATTTTAGATATTTTGTGACGAATATAACTGTACATTGACACCCAAGAAGAGCAAACCACTTACGTTTACCTGAAAGTCATACGAGATAAATTCAATTTCTCAAATGTCTGTCTACTGTCTACTCAATAATGTGGGAAGCGTTCCAGCATGACTTGGCGACGGTTGTGTCAATAAAACTATTATTCTTGAGAGCCTTGGTGATAAATGAAGTCAATTTTATATTTTGTTTAAAATAATAAGAGTAAAATTATCTAAAGTTGCTCTAATTTGCTTACGTTCTTGCTCTTGAGACGCCAGTAAAATTAAATTCCTGCCATAACTTGGCAAAACTTATAAGAATTTACGAAAAATTACCAGAATTTTTATAAAAATATGGAAGTCTCATTACAAATTCCGATTTAAACTGTAATAAATTCTAGATTTTTTGTGTCATATGTATTGAGAGTGCAATAAAGGAGGTATAGATATAAGTTTATGTACCTGTATCCCCCTTATTATTATATTACTAGTAATACCAATGTTGAATTGTTATTTTGGTTAACATTAGTTTGATATAAGTCTTGGTAAGGGAGACATGCAGAGAGGACGGTGACATATTCTGTAACTTATTTTTAGTATTCTCAGACATTTTTAAACCACTAATATGTAACTTTCTAAATGTATTGTTTTATTGCCTTATATGTAAGTTTTACTATGTATCAAGAAGATAAGACAGCAACGAGTTGAGAGCCTAGAAATAGAGCCACAAATCTTTTAGGCTTTAATTTATTCATTCAAGTCATAGAAAGATGTTATCATCATTTATTTTAAAAACGATATTAAACTTTTTAAATTAAAAAGTAAAAAATGTAAGCCCAATTATAATGATGCTTTTAGTTAAGTTCATAACCTATACGAAATTGATGGATGAAACATAAAACTATTTTAATCTGTCCATTATAGATTAGACCAGCGTCATATATTGCACATTCATTTTATATATACGCATGTATATAGTCACACTAATGTAAATTGTACGAAAGTAAAATAAATAAAACAAGAAAAAGTAGTATTCAGTATGCCTACAAGTTCGAATTCCATTTTCCCTAAAAGGTATTATTAAATTTAAGGTGCGAAACTTACACAAGTACTTTAAATACTTTGAATGTTAAACAAAGAGTTGGGTTCTTCAAACAAAGGCCTCGCCGACTACGCTCTTATAAAACATCACAAGAATATAATAGTTCCAAGCCTAAAAGGAATCTTTTTATGCTTCTTTACCAAATCCCACAGGAAAATACCTATTTTAAAGTTTGTTAATGTGCGATGCGGTGTTTACGAATTTGAAAATTTTGTAATTTAGGATCTGCTTTTGTATAAGACTAATAGTTAAGCTGGCAAAAATTATATGTGTAGAAATTGATGGTTAACAGGTATAAAGTTTAAAACTAAAACCCGACTACCTTACCTTATGTTGTTATTGTTACAACTCACGTTTGGTTTTTTACATTTGATGCGTGATTTTATAAATTCTTACAATTATTAGGTGATTGCAAGCAAAACCGTGAGCAATAGCTAATAAAGTTTACATATTTGAAATGTGCTAAGAAAGCTTATTTGATACCCACATTTTTGTACATATACATCATTTTTTTAAATTCTTTAAGTCTTTTAAGTCTCCTAGAGAGCGCTGTAGTCAATTTAGCGTAACGTCATGCAATTTATAACCAGCGGACAATGAAGAAGCTTCTAACGACACCTTATTCGTTTACTTATGATAACTACTTTACAAGTTGTTATGGAACAGATGAAAATCCATACCCACATACATACATACAGGTCAAAATCACAACTGTCCTTTTGCTTCGCCCCAGTCGCGTAAAAATAGATAGTCGTTGTTACTAGAACCATGTACTGGCTTGGCATCGGAACCCTGAAAAGAGTTATAGCAGTTATTGAGTTATTTCTCGACATCGTGCACAGATGCTGGCGACACCTTCATGACTACGCTCTAGACACATCGTTATGCCTAGACGTGACGTTTCTATATAAATTCCGAAGAAAATAATTACAGTTTGAGAGAGGTACTGTCTATACCGATAAATCTTATTTTTATTAGAAATGCGAAAGTGTATGAAGATGTTTGTGCGTTTGTTACTTTTTACTCAAAATCTACTAGTCGGATTTTGCAGAAATAAGACACCTAGATTAACACATACTATACTTATTACAAGCAGTGATAGCCTAATGGTTGAACTCGGCCTCTCAATCGAAGATCCGGGGTTCGAATCCCAGGTACGCACCACTCATTTATCTAAAATTATGTGCGTATTAGAAATTTAATTATCACTGCTTTACGGCGAAGGAAAACATCGTGAAGAAACCTGCACATCTGAGAGTTCTCATAAAAAAAGAGTTCTCAAAGGCGTGTGAAGTCTACCAATTAGCACTTGGCCAGCGCGGTGGACTATGGCCTAAAACTCTCCCTCTCTGAGAGAAGACTCGTGCCCAGCAGTGGAACAAGAATGGGTTGACGATGACGATGATACTTATTACCGTTGTATACCGTGACCGAAGCGGGCAAAGCAACGGCAATAACATAGTTACCTCCGTATTTTTGGTACACTTTAATATGATTTCTGAATAAAAATCTAACTTTTTAAAAGGCTATACTTATATACGATATATCTGTTTATGTATTTTACTCTTTGTTAGTTTAGTATGTATTTTATGTTCTTTATCTAAAAATGACTAAGATTCTTGATCATAAAGGTAAGATATGTAAATATAGTTTTAGGATATGAAAACGATGTATTAAGCGTCGGTCATTGTGTATATTTTTGGCTGTTTAAATGTCCATTTGTGTTGAAATATAAATCAAATTTATAAGTTCGATGTCACATTTTATAAAGTACGCCTATCTAGAAATTAACAATAACTAATAGCGATCAATATACTACAAAGAAGTTATAAAAGAAGTTAATATTCAGATTAATTTTACTGTACTTATATATATGTAGACACATGTTTAACATTTTATAAACCTCCTATCACACTTATCTACCAGTGCGTATATGTTTGTGGTTCGATTAGGGTCGACAAGCCTTCGCCCCTGTCGCCTTGCATGATGGATGGAGCCCACATCAGATTTAGGATAGTTTTTTATGCATATTATACTTCTACTTACGAAAGAGTTACGAGGTCATGGTTAATGTCACTCCCAGGGGCATCCTTAGCGTAGATTGAGTTTTAATGACTTCTACATATTTATTGCGGTAAGTAGGCTGAAAGTTGGGGCACGCCTGGAAGTGCTTAGAGTACAAAAGTGTATTTTAGCCGAGAATGTGCTATTTTTGGATGATGGCACTCCTTTGTTCCTCATGATAAAAGTTATTCAGGCATTATATATCTTCATACTTTAAATGGGTCTTCCAGTATACACATTTTGGATAGGCCTCTCCAGGACTAAATTTAAATAATAAATATATAATTTATTTTACACCTTAAATAAATATATTTACGGTAGTCTATTGATATTCTGACTTTTACCTGACAATCGAAAATGAGTATTGTAAAAAATTCAGGTCTTTGGTTGGTCATTCGAATAACAATTTAAATCCTTGTATAATAGACCAGTGGTAATAGCTACAGGTGTAAACAAAAAAAAAGATATGGTCAGCTTGATGCACTTGAAACTTTACCAACTTTCCTTTGAACCCTTTGTGAAGTCTGGCACCACCATGTTAAGCTCGGCTATCTACTGTTGATGTTAAGCCATATCTGAGATATCTCAACTTGGTAGAGGTAGGCACGCATATGTGTCCGACCTCAAGAGGTCCTTTAATCATATCTGTGGTCGACTACAGACCCCACAGGTGCAAGTGTCCATTTACCGTAACTTGGTCTGCATACGTTTCATTTTCAAAAATAAAAAATATATTTTTGCGTAAAAGATAAGTCGAATATAAAATCACTTTTAGTATAATATACTTATAAGTTACCCAAGGTGTAAAAAGTTTAGCCGCAATTAAATTGTTTAAGCTCGTGAAGAACTTACCTCATAAAGTATAACATAAAATATTCAGTTAGAACCAAGCCCGTTGAGATAAATAAAAATAATGAATACAGTGACAATTTGTTGTAAATAAAAGTTTTAATACATTAATTGTTTAGGGATACATAAGAAAAGTGTATATAAAATTAAATAACTTTGAATATTAAGTAACAGTAACTGAAGTAACAGAATTACTAGTGAAAATAATTAGACTTCAACGTAAGCCTGCTTATTGGATTAGAGAGACTTAATAAAGGAAACTTAAGGAAGACTTTAAACCCATTTACTCCATCACAATCATTTTGATTCAAAGAGCACTATGATGTAAGGATAAAAACGAATGTAAAAAACCCTGTAAGAAAAGGGCAAAGCCGACGATGCATTAGCGACTCCTTAGTTAAAATTTTGGTCAGGCGACTGTGACAATTTTATCATCAGTACCGAGTTTTATAAACCTCCAGATAAATACGATCTAGTACGATGTCCCCTGCCTGTTGTAAGAGGCAACTAAGTTGAAACCGTCAAGCCAAGCGACCCCAGGAAGGATGGTGGCATTTGAGGTCGCATGCCATCGTAAAAACCAGAAGGCACGGTGTGCTCACCGGGAAGGAACCCGAAAGGGGCATCGCTTTTGAAGCACTCTGGTTGCGTTCCGTTAGAGATCTCGGAGTTTTCCACACAGCGCTGTGGACGGCTACCGGGTTTTAGTGCGGTAAAAAATCCACATAACACAGCGTTGCTCCCATGGTGTTGGGTACCTTTTGAATATTTCCACCGTTAAAACAAAGAAAAATGGAATTCTCGCGCTTAGATTAATTGTAGAACGAATGCTTAAACACGTTTGGCGACTGTAACTATTTTCCACCTGGGAAGTAGACCTATCACTGAGTTAGATTGTAAAACGAATATTCAAATGTGCTTTTACAACCATATTTTTAAAAATGTTAATTTGAAAAAGTGCCTACAATTACGATCATTACGTTGAGTATCACTCACGGTGTAGATAAACACATAAAATACGTTATAAATTAATTTGAGTGCCCATCAAATCCCTAACGATGTTGACGAGCGATTCACAGGCGTATGTGCTCATCGTGTGTGATTAGCTGTAATTAGTCTTAGCAAATATGTACATTTGTGTAAACCACCGAAGATTTTTCTATAATTAATTCGCTATAATTTCGTCATTACTTTTTTGACTTATGTGTGATGGTTGCACACAATATATATTAATATATATTTAAATATCCTTACTATGTAGTTATCAAAATAATTTAAATACACAAAATGCCTCCTTGATCCACTCCCGGATTAAGTAAGATAAAAAATATATTAAGCAAAGTAATTATTGTTTTTATAAAGATAATTAATAACTCTTTAAATATATAATATACTTAAAATATATAACAACACTGTCATTATATTTATATACATTAATCTAAACATCAATTGCATAAAACGTTATCTCTGAATCAGTGAGGTTTCCATTAATAAAATATCAAAATTTCAAACTATTTAATCATTTACACACGAGCGCGCTTTAGTTTAATTGAACGCTTTTTAATAATAATGACATGTGTTATTACAGGCCTATCAGCTAATATAATAATATTGGATACGCAATATTAACGCATGGAGGCGGGATTTAGGTACGAATTTGCATACGTATGAACATTTTAGTAGGGATGGCGATTTTAACTTTATTATTAACAACATCGATATATATTCGATACTAATCAACAAATCGATCCCAGTTCCTAGTAATATAACATACTTTTATTACAATATCATCTGTGAAATGGCTGTTATATTTCGATTTAGATAAAATTAATCGAATATTCATTTTTGAGGAATCAGTCTTCTCTTTGATTTCGATTCTTAAGCCTTCTATTGCACCCGATTTCAAATCGACTGTAGAATCGAATCAGAAAGAACAACCCTACATTTTAGCAGGTTATTAAATACGCTGTAGGTTTAGTAAACATCGTAAATCATACAAAACTAGGAGCTTTGCATATAGAATTTACCATTCTAATTTCCCCGCTATTGTTTGTACCACGGTTACTGTTGATGTGATAACGTACTCTCTAATTTATTACAAAGAATGTTTATATTCAACTCTACGCAGCGTTTTACGATGATGAATGGGATAAATATATTTTATTTTTCTTTCATATTATTCACACAGGGAGTACGAATGCGAGGTTATGGAAACATATGCTTATTAGCAATAGTACGTTTAGTATTTGTTTTGAAGTTACTTAACTTTTCAATTTTACAACGCAATAGCACAAGTGTGTTCATTAATATCGTGTTAAAGGTACCCGGTTCAATTTCGGCACAATTATTGTTTTGGCAGTGAATAAACATATTTCTGGTATGCGTATGAACACATGTTCATTCATACAATGATCTTATAATACTATAACGAGTACACCATCACATTCCGTATCTCCTTGTGGTATATACTGTTAATTAAGATTTTTACAGAAAGTTTAGTGTAGTTAAGTTTTGTAGAAAGCGTCAGTGTCATGACATATAATTATTAAAGTAAATAAATTGAATTTATTATCTTTATGTATAAAATATATAAGAATATTTATTTATAAAATCCTTTCTGACCTATACATATATTACTTATACGTAGGCAATAAAAATAATTTTAAAAGAGAATTTGTAGAACTTACATAACCTAATCTTTTTCATAAATGACCTAGAATGTAAGTAATACCGATAGAAAAAAATCCACTATCAATAAAATTTAATTCCATAGTAAGAGTGGCAATAAAAGGCAATGTTATTAGTATTGTCCTAACGGTAAAAGGTCTCGATCTTTTGTTACTCGAACCAAATTAAGCGAATAAATGTACAGAAGTGTCCATTGAATCGCACGTCGTGACATCGACTGCTTTTAGCCGAATGAAACTTACATTGCGACCATCAGACAAGTGTACAAATTAGATTATGGACAATGTCTTTTGCAATTGTTAGAAATAGTGTTGTTCGACCGCGGCGGCACCGCCACACCTATTTCTAGCGTGAAGCAGTTCTTGTATTTCGGTGGAAGAGTATCCGGCTCACTTATATATAGGCCGATAATTTTAGTCCTCCAGAGTAGCAACGCATCTGGGACCGACTTTACCCTTCTTCTATATTAAATTACCTATGTATGGCGCTTACCATCATGTGTACTGCGTGCTCCTTTTTATACATTAGTCTGATAAAAAATACTGTTTTCTTTCCTGCCAACTCCAATTGATAATAAAGTACTTATTAAGATTACTATATCTTATAAGTAGCTTGACAGGGGCAAGCTATTTATATAACATATAACTTTTAGTAACTAATAAACATAGAAAATGATAGAACTATAGTGCAGCCGAGGAGACGCGACCACCACGAAAGTTCTTGGATTTTTCAGAAGGATGTGAATGCCGGCTAATTGACATATAAGACATATAATCTGTGATTGGTTTCAGATACAATTTTATATGTTGTTTGATACAGATATACATGGACTTACGACCACTTACTATTAGCATGTTTCTATTTTACTTCAATCTTACTTAAAAAATATTATAGAATGGATTTTTATTTCTATGTGTTTATGAATTTCTTGGAAATCTGAACACGAAATTTATATTAAGAACCCGGTTTCTACACTAATAGTACTATTGGATTTTGCTCTGTGTAGTGTGTACCATAGATAAACAAAGAAGACCATGACAAACACCCAGACACAAAACAGAATCAAACTTTATTATTCAGATGCCTGTCTGATCGGGGAACGAACCTGAAACCCTCTGATTGACAGATTGGTTTGATGACTGCAGCGCTACCTCGATCGTCCATCGATCAATATTTGTATTTAAACCCTAAAATATTTAAATATACCAAACATTTTTCGAATCGAGTAATAAATTGGATATGGATAAAGCAAACAGAGTCACGGGTTATTAATTCGAAACCCATTACGAACTTTTCTGTATATATTGTATTTTATGACTTTATTTTTTGATTTTAGAATTAGTACATGTCAAGGCTTATGTTAATAAATAATAACTACTTCATATTTATAAAAAAAAAGATTAGTTTCAAAAAATGTACTACCATAATTTACATATTAAAAGAAAAAAAAGCGTATAAATTCCGTCGAAATATATCAAGTATTGTTCGAAATTCCAAATAAATCTTAAAAATCAGTAGCATAACATACTTCAATCGAACACTTTGAATAGTCAAGATTGAATAGGCCCGGTCTATTCAGCAGGTGCGGAAGGTCAGATTTAGCCTCTAGGGACGAACGTTGTACCCGTAATCAACCTAATGGATAAACGTGACACCTCTATCATTCAAGTACTCCTTTTACGTGACACTTTGGCACTTTTATTTCTATTCCTCAGGCTTACTTTATGAGCAAAAGAGATAATTATTTTACAATCAACCTTCAAATTTGTCTAGTACTAAAGTTTTAATCTTAATCTGGTAAAGGTAAAAATCCATTATCCTTAAAGTAACGTAGTTGCTTTAAGGTAAGTAACTAGATACTTATAGTTTTTTACGTATATATTTTTTATACCTGAACCTAAGGATAAGGCAGACGGGCTACCTGATGGTTAGTAGTCACCGTCGCCTGGCCGATTGGCCAATGCATCGCCGGCTTTGAAGGAGGAGAAATAATATAAATAATACCAGCTATGCCATGTAGTTTCACCCGCGTTTATTAGAGAACAATCTACTGAAAACAAACAAACATTACGTGGTGTTATATAGCCTAAAGCCTTCCACGTTAAATTTGGTATTCAAAACTAATTAAACTAATTTTTCAATTCGAAACAGTAGTTCCTGAGATAAGCGCGTTTAATCAAACAAAGTCTACTGCTTTATAATATTAATATAGATATTTTTGTATAATTGATGCATAAGTTAAGAAATGTTTTTCACGTACGCAATATTTGTTGAAATACTTTCAATGCAGGACGTTAAGTGGATCTATAAATAGAACATTATTTATGGAAGGAAGTCGTTGAGGAGCTGATGTGAACCCCTTTAATGGATATTCATGATACGTCTATCATTCAAATAGTCGTTATTGGAGACATTTTGGCAATTTTACATGCGAATATAATGTTACGTACTATATTATATTGTAACGCAATTTTTTTGTAATGTAATAGTTATAAATAATTGGTCATTGAGATAAAACAAAGTGTATTTTTTTTTGTGTACATCTACGGAAAATTTTCATGAAGTATTTTGCTTTTTGTAAATATTACTATCGGAATAAACATTTAACCCTTTGTTGGCTTTCACTAAACCCGTGCTATTCAATATATGTTAGAATCATGCAAGTGATTTGAAGGTTGGAAGAAATTTACGCACGTCATAAATTTATCGAAAGCTGAATAGACGGGGTTGTGTACCCACGCCTATTCAACTTCCATGGAAGAATGTCACCCTAAGCCCACGTTGTGGCCGTAATCAAGCTAATGGACAAACCCTGACCCGCCTATCACTCAAGTACTCTATTCATGTGACATTTTGTCACGTTCATAATATATTTATTAATAACTTAGCTACAGGTTTTCGTAACAATTTAGATGATGAATTCGTTATCTCTTAATTGTTTCAAATTGACGATTGTTCAAACTATTATTTATTCCTCGTTGATTAAATATTTGATTTCATATTGACAAGCTCGATAAAGTTAAGGATTTAATAATACGAAGAACGTTATTTCGTTTCGATAATTAAATGAATATAAGAAAGATACTATATAAGTTATAAGTAACCGTCCTAACGGTTAGTGGTATTATATTGATGCTTATAGTGACTTAAATTTCAATCTTAAGAAGAAGCCGTTAGAAATGCCTTTCATCATTAATGCTTAATCATACTACTTTACTAAGGATCTACAAATCTTCAAACTAGCTTACCGGGTGCAACTGTAAAGAGTGTTAAGATGAACGGTTCTAAAATATTCTAATTGTATGGAGGCTTTTAGATAGAAATTCTTTTTTAAATCGTTATAACATGACGACCCGCGTGGTCGAGCGGTCACAATACCGATCTGACGCGCAATGGGTCCCGGGTTCGATTCAAGGCCAGACTGAAATATGAATGATGAGTTTAGATTTCTGTTCTGGGTCTGGGTGTTTGTGTATTCGTGTTTGTGTGTCCATGGCACCCACGACACAGGAGAAAATCCTAGTGTGGGGCTATGAGTCTAGAAGGCATGTAGAAGGCGTGTAATTATCTCTAAACAAATAAAATTTGATTAACAATTACAATCTATGTTATAGAAATTATTTTCAATTAGGTCAACATAAAACATAAAATCTTTACTATATTCACCTTCTGTTATCATGTTCGTTTTAGATAGAGGTGACTAGTAAAGTGGAAAAGTTACATATCATAAACACTCGAATTCATATATATCACGCATCACCGTCGCTACGACGCTTCAGTGCTACGGCGCTACAGCGCTACGGAGCTACGTCGTAGTACAAGTTTATCTCGCAATGCAGGTGGGCTGGTCTCCGCTATGTCGGTACAAACGACGTGGTTGACGCGATAAGAGCGTTCGCGTAAGTACAGCTATTGTTGTTCCGAACAATAACCCCACGTTGCCAGCATTATCTGTAACGCGCCGGTCGGAACGCCTAATGGATATCCCCCTGAACATCATTCGTAATTGTTTTAATTTTCTCCAAGCAACGCTTCGAGTGCGTGCTTCGTGACCCCTTTACTCGCAAAAAATGCGCAAATGGTTTCTTTTATAAGCCAAAAAGCTGAGTTAACCGGTTTAGTAAGTGGGTTACTGATGCTCCGAACCATTTTGTTGAGATAAGCACCACCGTTATGACACTTAGGGTATAAAGGGTATAAATGGAATATTCATTCATAGACGACCCGCGTGGCAGAGTGATGACCATACCGGTCTGACACGCAGTGGGTCCCGGGTTCGATTCCTGGCCAAACAGAAATGTGAATGATGTGTTTAAATTTCTGTTCTGGGTCTGGGTGTTTGTGTGTTTTTCTTTATATGTCCAAGGCACACACGATACAGGAGAAAATCCTATTGTGGGGCTATAAGTGTAGAAAGCGTTAAGCGTTATACATTTATAGCAAGTTTTAGGTACAGTTTTTATATAAATTTACAAAATTCTATTTAAAACTGTAAGTATACTTTATTTTAAGAAAATATAACTGTGTGTGGAAAAAAAAATTAGTGTAATCATATCTATATTGACGTGACCATGTCTTAAAATTCGATGAAGCCGGCTGCACGCACCAAAAAACATGACTCATGCGGCGTTACCTCGCTTTGAGGCGTTCCATTTAAGGCTTCAAGTGCAAACGAGAGCGCGGAACGAGCAACAAAGAGGCACAATCGTCCTCCGCGTTCGGCAGCGTTCGAACTCTGTCTCTCTCCTACTTGAGTGAGCGATGCGTCCGCGTGGACAGCTGCTATACAATGATACATTTACATGTTTTTTTATAAGAATTCTATTTTGGAATTTAATCAAATACATATATTTTATGTTACATAGTTATAGTTATCTACGTAAGAGTGAATTGTAAAACTATGCACGT